>JZKD02S1842716.1:266400-303017 GCA_000966675.3 Picea glauca
GGCCTTTAAATGATAAAGAAGGAATAAAATTTATTAAAGTGGGGGAGTATAAAAGCTAGGAATTTAGAAATATATTGAAAAGATTAAAAACTGCATTTATCTTTTGGGTTCAAAATAAAAATAACAAGAGAGAGAATTAAATAATAAAAATTAAAGAAACTTAAGGAGTGATTAAGGAGTAAATTAAGGAGTAATTTAAGGAGTGATTAAGGAGTAAATTAAGGAGTAATTTATGGAGTAATTAATGAGTAATTTAAGAAGTAATTTAAGAAGTGATTTTGAGGAAGTGAGGGAATTGAGTCTTTTAAATATTAAAAGAAATTAATTTTGGAGAACCATAGGGATGAGTGACACTTGGATGACGGAGAACGTTTAGAGGGTTGTAATTAAAAATTAATTAATTAATGATTTAATATTTAGGTCAGTCTCAAAATTCTATAAAAGGAAGGGAAAGGAAGGAAGAAGGGGGACGGTGAGCATAACATCACGTTGTCGAATTGTGGCTTGACGGATTGCTTGTGAGGAGTTGGGTTTATCTCAGCTGTGTTGGAGTGGTAGCTCAGCTGTGGAGGCGAGATGAGACGCTAGTCTATCTCTGGTTCTTGTGTGGCCCCTTTGCGGCTCGGGGGGCTAAGGGGGAAGCAGAGTACCCCTAGTATTTGGCTGGGAGGTACCGGTGAGATTTCTACAGTCGGCAAGCAGGATGCGGAACGGAGAGAGGGACGCGGCACAGAGCACGGGACGTCGTCCGAGGAAAGCGAAAGGCAACGGTATGATTTTAACTGGTGAAGTATAATGCACTTTTACTTTCGGCAATTTAATGTTATTGATGAGGATATTGTGAGTGCTCGTTATTCTCATCATGGTTTTTGTAAAACAATTTTTCTTTGGCTTTGGGGAATCGATATCTAGGTTCAGTGTTATAGTATATGCCTACCATCATATTTTGTCGGTGGCAAAATGCATGTTTCTTTTGATGGGATTCAGTTGTATATACCCACAATTTATTTTGAATGGATGCAGTTGTGTATACCCACAATCTCTTTTAATTGGATTCAGTTGTGCATGCCTACAAATTTCTTTTGATTGGATTCACTTGTACATCCCACAATTTCTTTTGATCTGGTTCAGTTAGTTCAGTTGTATGTATCTACAATCTTGTTAATTTGTTGTTGCCCATGTATATGCATATTCTATAGAGTTTGTATACAAAATGATTCTGATTTTTGTTTCTGTGTTGGTCCACATTGTGAGATTGTATGATTGTTTTCTTCTATGCATCAATGAAGTAAGATGCATTCGTTCTTGAAAAAAAAAAAAATTGAGAAATAATTGTCACGGACACTTATAAATCAGTTTCTTATTTGACATGCATGTCAAGATGTGATCAAATACCCACTCCATAGTCTAGGAGCATTGCTCTTTAGGATGGACTTCTGCATTGTTTTTATTAGGGGAGGGTGATTTGAAGAGTGCCCTTGCCCCTGGGTCATTGTGCTCACTGTGTTATAGCTCGAAAGGTGCCACTTTCAAGCTTACCTTTGCTTCTATAAGGGGTTCATGATTTGGAGAGTGCTCTGGGTCAACAGGACTATTGTGAGTGGAATCCTAAGAAGCTAGGCCATGATGATTGTCAATTTGTAAGAGGGGATGTTACAAACCTCCCAACCATAATGAGAATGTGGATATCTAATAAGCACAGGGTTACATCTGAGCCCTGATCTGAGCGAGTTAAAAATGAAAGTCAAAATCTCATATCAGATGGAAACTCCATTGTAGTGGACAAATGGCTTCTTAGATATGATAATATAACATGACAACCTGGTTCTTACAATACTGTCAGTCTCATTATGGTAAAAACGTATTATAGATACCTGGAAAATTTAATACTGTTCGTCTTCTCCTGATAATTTCGTTTTATAGATATCTGACGATTCAATACTTTTTGTCTTCTCCTGATAAATTCGTTATATAATTGTTGTTATGCCTACTGCCCAATTCGTCCTGGTCAAAGAGTCTGGCAATTCGTTCTACCATTGTTGTAACTTGCAATTCAGTTTTTGGGTTACTGCCCATTTCGTACCAGCTACTTTTAAAAACAATTTGTTGTCATTACGTTTATGCATGATCAGAAATGGTGCGTCTAGGGCAACCCAACCGGATTCAACCAATCCAAACCTGAGTTGGATTACATGATCACCATTCCCACTAATTCCTTGCCGAGATATCCGTCGTTCTGAAACCGCCCTTGTTTAGCTGCCTAATGCCTTGTCATCCCAGAATTTGGGCAGTCTGGCTGCCAGTGGTTCGCTGTCGAGATATTGTTCAATCGCAGTTAATGCTCAGTTAAATTCACAGTTTGATATCGTATGATATTGATATTGTTTAATCGCAGTTAATACTCAGTTAAATTCGCAGTTGGATATCGTATAATATTGATATTGTTCAATCGCGGATTAATGCTCGGTTTAATTCGCAGTCGATATCATTTAAAATTGATATTGTTAAATCTCAGTTAATTCGCAGTTAAAACTCGCAGTTTGATATTGTCTGAATTGCATTTAGATATTGTTTAATACACATGGTAAATATTGATCAAACTGCTACGATAAGGTTGTTGTCTAATTATACTTTTATTGCCTGTTAGTTGCATGTTAATGGATGTTCGCGATGTATATATTGTAAAATCAATGCTAATGACCGTGTGGAGTAGCAGTAGTAATTAATGGTAGGGTAGGGAATCAAAATGCTATTGCCTAAAATTTATAATCAATGTTGTTGCATGATTGGCTTGTCATCATAGGAATTTTAAGGCTTATTGGTTATCGTTCGCATATTTTAAATTAATTATGCATATTAAATTATTGGTATTGTCATGCATATGGGTATACGTATGCTATTATAGATTTTATTTATATTGGTTGGTTGAACTCAAAGGGAATAGTTTCCTCATAATCTGCAAAAGAAATCTAATCATTAAAATATATAAATGTTTAGATGTTGTTACAATCATATCATAAGTAAGTCTTGGCTATATTGGTTGAAGGAAATCTAAATACTAAAAATCTATTGAAAGATTTATGTTGTTAATATTATAGGGAAGTCTTAGTTATCATTGTTGATGCTTTTGGAATTGAGTAATGGAATACCATACATGATTAAGAAGTGAGAAACAAGTAAGTGATTAACTTAGTTGAGGTGATGAAACCATTCATATAATCTTGTTGCATTGTCTCAAGGTAAAATTGTTGATAAGTGTTTGGGGTTTGTGCTATCATGTTTGATGTGTAATTAATTGTATATTTAAATATGATTCCTCTTGTTGTGATGTATATTGTAAATTGTAGTGATTACAAAAAGGGTGTTGGCATGTAATAGTTATGAATTATTGGTTCCCTCTAAATAATAGACTTATGATGAAAATTGTATTGCTATAGGTAAGGAAAAATGTTATGGCATACCGATGTCATGGAATATTTGTCTTATAAAGTTCCTAGTTGTAATATCTTGGTGAATAGGAAATAGTGGTTCTTACCTTAAAAACATGATGGCGAGATTAGAGTTGGAACATATGACCTATATTTATGTCAATGTTGTTGAAATTAGAAAGGAGATGATATGGTCATCTTTTTATGTTCATTCCTTGGTGGCATCATATTCATCGTCGTGTGATGCAGAGATGAATGGGTTGATGTTGATTCCCTGTACACATACACACACACCCCTTTAAAACAAAAGAAAAAAAAAATAAAAAAAAATTGCACCTGCATACTAGAATGGTTGTCGTAACGAGGCGGTTCGTTACATCCCTAAATATTCCAATACCAACTGGATGGAAGCACCAACATCCTGAATGTTCCAGCACCAACTAGATGGAAGCACCAACTTCCAGTTACACAGGCTCCAACCTGCATAACAAAGAACACTAGTTCTCCCTAGCACCACCCTTCCACCCTGGTTTCTCTGGCTACAACTAGATGGAAGCTACAACTTCCTGTGTTCAAGCACCCACTTGAACTTATGAGGACAACAGTCCTCCCGAGCACCTCCCAACCACCCTTAAATATTTAAGAATGATTACACAGACAACTACACAGAGAAATCAATTCTTACCTTCCTTTCTCTGTTCTGTAAGTTTGATCTTCCACAAACTGTTCTACAAATCTTCTCTTCCTCTGTCTGTTCAGCAGGTCTGCTCTGCATCAACTCGAACTCTCATTCTACTCTTCTTCAACTCATTCTCGTATTCTTCTCTGCGTTTTCTCTTTCTCTGCTATTCTGCTCTGCGTTCCATTTCACTCTACACATATGCTTCCTTTCCTCCCACGCATACTCTTCTGTATTCTTTCTTACTGTTTCATTCCTTTCCTATCCAGAACAGCCAGCCCAATTCTGTATCGCTCATTTTCTTTTATACACACCACCTCGACGGTTCACTTCACCTTCCAATAGGCAAACCAAGGACACCTGTCTTAGCAACTGAAATGATAATTGATTCACACTAAACAATCCATTTTGTTTAGCAGAATCGTAACAGATGAGTTACCTGTGTGTGAAGAAACAGTAACCCTTAGATCTCATTCAAGTCTTATCCGCACCGTAGGATGACTTTTATAAATATTTCCTTTAATTCAAGTTTCGGCATTTCGGCATTCCTTTGCCCAAGTTTCTCGACACTTTCACATCACGATCTCCAAAACTCTGAATTGGAGCTTATCTGGACTGACTCCTTCTCTTCCCGTGACCAAGGGCTGTGACCAAGGCTTTATCTGAAAGGCGCTTTCGCGATTTTGCATATCTCGAATTCGTAATTCCTTATGTTCAATGTTCCTGTCACCTCCAAATCCCGATCTACGAAATTCCATAATGAAATTAGATCAACGATCCAGATTATATCTAGATCTGAAGGTTCATATTAAGTTGGGATATTACTCATCACGATTTTGACACTCTGGACAATCGGTGTTTTTGTCAACTCGAATTCCCGATTCTCGACATTCAGTAAAGAAGTCAAATCAATGGTCCAGATCACTTCTTGATCTGACGGTTGTTGTTACATCGCAATTTCTTCTGCCTCTCCATATCGTGATTTGAGAAACTCCGATAAGGGATTATATCAACAGTCTAGATCGGATCTTGTCTTGATGGCTGCGATTGAATCGTGATATCGCATATCGCGAAATCGGGATTCCTGTTGCACTTGTTTCTTTTCCTTTTGGAGTCACGATTCGTGAAACTCCGACACAGAGTTAGATCAACGGTCCAGGTACGATCTTGACTCAACGCCTATGATTGAGTCGCGATATCGCATATCGCGAAATCTGCATTTGTTTCTTTTCCTCTTGATATCGCGATCCCCAAAACTCCGATATGGAGTTACATCTATGGTCCAGATCCAAGCTTGATTTAACGGCTGTGATTGAATCTCCATATCGCATATCGCGATTTCAGGGTTCTTGTTGTCAAATGATTTTGACATTTCAAAGTCCCGATCCCCGATACTTCGACAGTCACTGGAATTAATGGTCTAGATCAAAGTTTGATCTAACGACTCATATTTCATCATGAATTTGCATATTGTGATTACACCTGCTTCTCCTTGCAGTTTAAAGAGTGTGCAGGTTCTCTTCGATCCAATGGTGGTCGTACCCTGCACTCGTATCTGACGATTGAGATCTGTCTCCCTCTTCAACGATCAAAGATTCTTCTTCACAAACTTTCCCTCATGCGCTGCTTTCGATCATTCACTGCCTTCAATCATTCATTGCCTTCGATATTTCACTGCTTTCGATCATTCACCTCTCTGCACTTATCTTCTGTTTGCTTGTCAATTACAAACTTGTTTTTCTCATGTCATCTTCACTGTTTCCATCAATGACAATCATTCGTTGTTGTTAACTGTCTATTAAGTATTTGCCAACAAGAGCCAATCTTCATTCTGGACCATTGCATTCAACATCTACAACATTGAATAGTCGTTCAGGTTAAGGTCCAGTGTGACAACTATAGTCCACACTCAACTATCTTGGAGGACACATATGAGATGAGTGAACAGTTTCCTTCCTTGTCTAGTAGATTAGACATATATATCTATGTTAGATACATTTTTTTTACTTGCATTTATATACTATACAAACTTCAGGATGAATTTTAAAACAAGAGGGGGTGTATCTAACATTTCTCTCTACTGAGCACACTTTTATTCACTTATTCTTTGAGGACACTTGCGTGGAAGTGATCTGGTTATGGTACATTGTGATTTTGTTTCTATTATGGATTATGCATGATGATGATGATGTGTTGTGACTTATTGTTATTTGATGTATATGTATTGGAAGATGCTATTGAAATTTTTTCCTAAGTGTGCAGGACACATGAAAGGTTATTGATGTTGATGGCATGAATGGACTTCCTTGGAATCTGGATTGAGTCATGGAGTGAACTGTATTTTGATTGAGTATTTAATTTTACACACTAGTGACATATGATTGATTACAGTATGATTTATGTATATGGATTATTGACATGGTTTTTATCAGTGGATGTAGGCTTGATGATGATTGCTAATCTGACTCACATAATGTGTAGAGGGGCCATGAAAAAAAACCAGACACTGAGGGAGAGGTGTGGCAATGTCCTTTTCAAAGCCTACTAGCACTACTACCATGGTCGAATGGTAGGTGAACGATTACCTAGTTTGAGAGGTCCACAATATCGTGAGGGTGGACTGAGACAACCACTCATGAAGATTTCTAAGGAGAGTACAATAAGGCAGAGTTCTTATTCGTTAGAATCCCTTAGTCTCTTACAAGGTCGATCGAATGGAGTGTTGACTCCAAAGGGTCAGAAAACGTCCAAAACCAATCAAAGGTGAGTGGGACCCTTGGACCACTAAGGTGCGTCTTAAAGGGCATGCTGCGCAATTAAAAACTTCAATCAATAAATCTAGGTGGACTATAAAACATGATAATTATTAGACCTTGTTGGATTAAAATAATTATTTAAACAATGGATTTATTAATTATAAATCCCAATAAAAATATAAGCCTAATTCTAAGACTAAGCCTAAGTCTAAGTTTAGTTAGGGGACTAAATTAAAATAATAGAGATAAATCAATTTATGGAAAAAGTGAGAAAAATCTAAAGATTAGATAGAATGCACATGTGTGCATGAAAATATTAAAAGAGATTTTTTTAAAATACAAAGAAATAAAATATGATAGAATATGTATACACATTGAATGGTATCTAGAGTTTAACTACCACTAGTCTAACTAGAAGAAGACTCCTAATCCAACTCTAACTAAGATCTAGTTAGGAGACACTCATTAAATGAAATTTTGGAGAAGAAAGGGACAACTAAGACAGAAAATTGGAACACATTGGGGAATGTGAGGGAAATTGGATTTTAAAATAAAATAAAAATGATAATTAATTGTGCAACTTGTGAAGAGTGTGACAAGTGTGTGGGTGAATAATCATAATTAATTTAATCTAAAAAGTTAATTATTTGTGTGTGAGGACATGTGTCAGTGAGGAAGTTTGTATAAAACAAATGGTATAGAAGGAAAATGGATCTCACTTATTCTTGGTAAGGTTATGTTGCCAAAATTATTAGGGACTGTGTTTTACATGTGACAGTTGGGATACCAAGCTTGAAAGGAGTGGAAGCTCTTCCTTGAGAGGCAAGCTTGGGTGCTACTGTATTTTTTTATTTTTTTTAAGTTGATTTTGTGTGTGGCCCCTTTGTTGCTCGGGGGTATAAGGGGGAAGAAGAGTACCCTTAGAATTGTCTAGGAGGTACCAGTGAAGTTGTTTGATTAGAAAGAAAGGGACGAGTGCAAGTTTCCAACTGAAGAACTTTCATTGAGAACATCAACATACGGTCACGGTGTTTCATTATTATAGTTATGGTAGCATTATAGATGTTAAATTGAATTTACTGACTGAATTTTGGATTGTGTATTTTATAAAAATATACTTGAAATGTAAATTATATTTTATGCTTAAGAGAAGCTATGGAGGATTGAAACAATCATCGCAGTGGTTTAAAATTTCATTATTAAATTCATTGATGAAAGTGTCACATTGTTTTTTTTATTTGATTAGATCAAAACTATATAAATTATGTATCTATAGGTTACTAATTAATTGATTAACATTTGTGGATGGTCATTGGTTTCCAAGGATTGATTCCAGATACATGTTACAATTAGGTCTACACTTATGCACTTAAATATAAGTTAAGAATCCAGCGCATAGCTCTGTATTGCATTCAATAAATTGGTAAACACAAGAGATTTCACCTTACTCAATTCGTGGTTTACAAAGTTTCAGATAAAACTGTTAAGATGGAAAAATTAATATAGTTTTAGAATAAATAGTATACATATGCACCAATGACCATGCAATACCATTATAAGTATGCATTCTATCCTTAATCATTTTCTAATCAATACAAGTGTATCATTATCGGAAGTCATTGACTATGTTTTCCTTATGAGTAAAAATCATGAAACTAATAGATTTAAGGTGATTAATAATGGTAATGTGAAAACTTAAATAATTGTCAATGGAGATAACTTCCTAAATGATCTTACCGATGCTCTTGTTCGTCACCTATGGTTTTAGCTATTTTTATTAAAATTTTGGGTTCTGGGAATAATCTTCTCTTTTTCAAACTTAGTAAACTTAGTTTAGTCATAGGCACCTCCATTTGATTTCTTTAGTAAGCTGGAATTGGTGTTATTTTGGTTCATGTCAACTGATTCTCTACAGACTTAAATTTTATCCATGTTTGTGATTGCCTCATATATTTCGTAACCTTCTACCATATCTAGTTCCTTGACATATTTATGATTAACTTAGAGTATAATTTTTTGTTGTTTGTAGTATGGGATGTGCTTTAGTAATTTTGCAACGTGAGTTTAATTAATAAAATCTTATTGGATAGTCAACCTTGGATAGGAAGGTTTAGATGTTTTTCGTAATACTTATTTTATAAGTTGGATTCTATTCTAGTCATAATTTATGTATTATTTTCATATTTATTTAAACGATATAAAATGTATTAGAATAGTTTAGTCCTATTCCTCATAATTTGTTAGAAATCCTAAATTCTCAATCTTTCAATTTCGCGTGGATATAGTATTTTTTGTGTGCTTAGTTACGCAAAGATTTTCCTTATTCAAAATTTTCAGTTGTGTATCAGATGCCATTAAATTATGTTGTTTTAAAGAATTGTTAGGATATATGTTAACTCGTAGTTGCAGTATTAACTTGGTTGAATTTTCGTGTAGTACACAAACAGACTCGTGGAAATTCATAATGGTTTTTCCCTTGATCATGGCTTGGCGTTTGGCACTTGGTGTAGTGAATTCAGACTATGGATGTGACTTACCACCTATTTTTGTGATTGATTTGATACTTACGTGGAACTTAGGTCTCGGGCCACCGATTCTTGTGTAGGACCATTGAATCCTAGTCAAAAATTTTAAGCATTGATTCTAAAAAATCAAAACGGCCGAGAAGATCTCTCTTGTGATAGAAATTATCTTGAGCTATAACATTGTTATCCTTCAATCAAATTCTTATCCTTATCCTTGTTTTAGTTAGTTTATTTAGTTATATTGTCCCTGCGTTGTTATGAATAAAATTATTAAATGAACTTTTAACATTCTTCTTTTGTGCGCACTGAGAAAACTTATCCTTGAGGACACTTTCTTGTAAGTGATCCAGATTAATATACTATTGGTCATCTCGATTATGATTATGAGACATTATGGATTGACGATATGTTATTTTTTTGTATTCACATAGACAAGTGTTATTGACTGGGTTCTACTGAGTCATCGATGAAACCCCTTGGACTCTGGATCGAGATAGGGAGAGGACTGTTGGGATTGAATGTTAATGATGTGAGACATATACATATTATTAGATGTCACGATGCTTGATTATTTTTTCTGACATGATTTGTTGATGGATGCAGGCTCACGATATATTTCCGACCAAACTCACATGCGGAGTAGAGGGGTCACGCATGACAACCAGAGACTTGAGGGAGAGGTGTGGATAACAACCCTGTCACAGCCTACTAACACTCCCACTATTCTTGAACTGTAGGTTAATGATTACCTAGTTTGAGAAGACCCACGATGCTATGAGGGAATACTGTGACATTCACTCACGATGATTCTAAGGGGTGTGCAATAAGGCAGGGGCCTTATTCCTTAGAGGCCCTTAGTCTCCCACAAGATCACCTGGCGAAGTATTGACTCGAGGGGTTTTTGATGTCTACCAAGTTATTCAAGACATGAGTGGAACCCTTGGAGCACGTAGTGCATCCTGAAGGGCATGTCCCACAAGGAAAACAAAAAGAGGCAAGTGCCACTCTTGGAGAAAATAGTGTGTCCTGAAGGGCACGTCGCACAATGAAAATGGAAAAAGGTGAGTAGCACCCTTGGAGCATGTAGTGCATCCCAAAGAGCACATCGTGATTTCAACGAGTAAGGGAGTAAACCTAAATGACATTAAAATGAATGATTTGACAAGTAATATTTAAAAACAATTTTTCCCTAATAAAAATGTCGCTCGACCTAGTAAAATTAAAATCTAGGTCTAAGTAACAAATGTGTTAAAAAATAGTAATCATAATTAAAAATGTAACGAGAAGGGGGTAAGAAATTCGATTAATTTATTAAAATCAAATTATATTGGGGGATTAAAATTTTAAAAGAGAAATGATTTTTTTATCTACATATGCTAATTAAATTTTTAATTAAAAAAGAAAAAGGGGTAAAAGGTTATTTTTCTACACTTGCTAAATTGAGTTTTAGCTAAAAAGGGAAAAGAGGTAAACTTAAAAGAAATAGGAAACTAAGGGAAAAAGGGGAAACATAAAGAAAAAGATGAATGTATAACTTAGTAAGGAATCTTGCCTTGGGAACTTGCTTTTTTTTTTAACTCAACTAAGAATTTAGTAAGGCGTAAGTCATTTAAGATTTGTAAGAGAATATTGGGACACCAAAGAGAATTTTTAGGAATTATTTTAGGTGGGTGGGGGAAATAGGAATAATTAAATAATTAATAAAATTAATTTTCTGGTGCAACTAGGGGGATGGGTGACATGTGTACGGGGGAGGTTTTTCTGATTTAATTAATGAAAAAGAAAATAAATGGGAATTTGGGAAAGAAATCATTTAAAAACTCTATAAAAAGGATGGATGAGGAGGAGGATGGATCTCATATTTCTGCGTAACGTTATGCTGTAGAATTTTTGTCTTGACTGAACATATCTTGTGGGAGTTGGGATACTCAGCTCAAGTAATGAGTGGTAGCTCAACCTTGCGAGGTGAGCTAGGTGCTAGTGGTTCTCTGGTATTGTGTGTGTGGCCCCTTTGTGGCTCGGGGTTCTCAGTTGGGAGAATACTACCACTAGCATTGGCTGGGAGGTACTGGTGAGGTCACATCGGTTGGAAAGTAGGAGATGGACGGAGCGCGCATGGGACAACGACTCGGAGTTGTCACATTTGGCTATGGTACACATGCATTTTTTTTTAATGGTAGATTAATATTGTTCCTTCTCTTTCATTACTGTACTTATTTTGTGTAAAGATGATTTTTTACTCAACATTTTATAACCAATGAACTTAAAGTCATCCCAACCTTGCTTGTGGTATTCTGAATTGAATTCCCTTGGTGAACCCAACCCTGATTGCTATGACTTTTCTGTGTTTGTTTTATTGATTATTATGATATATTATGCTTTATCTGCAGCCCTTCTCTTTAGGTCATCAGTCCATGCCTAAGCAGTCGACAAAGATCCGAATCAACGATCGTCACTTCGGTGTTTAAAGACCTATAGATTCTAATGCCCTACTTTTATGTGCATGGATGATGAGCGAAGGATAATTTTTTCCCAGGTGCATACCCCTTACTTATATTTGCGTTTGATTGATTCATGGCTGAAGGATTGTCCTTGCGCCCTTCTTTTGATTGAGAATCCTTGCGTTTTGATTGTTTTGTTTCTGAATGATTGGTCCTTGCGCCTTCTTGCGTTGAGTATCTCTGTGTTTTTGTTGATTATCTTTGCGCTCTATTCTTGTGATTTCTTATGATAAAATTCGGTGAATCATACCTTGATTTGGCAACGATTTAACCTTTTTTGATTGCATTATTAAACCTATGTCTGACAACGAATCATACCTTGATTTGGCAATGAATTTACCCTTTGATTGAATGTGAATCGAATCTTTACTACTGTGATTTAAATTATGGGCAATTTTACCTTGGCAATTTTAAGTCAACAGTATTATGGCAATGATATGTCTTTTAATTGCCTCCTAAATTCTTTTGTTAATCCTTTTAAAAATGGCAAATTTAATGAAAACGTTTTACTATGCTGTGTAAGGATGAATGTTAAATAACAAAATTAATATGTGATTTAATCCTTTTAAAGACACGTTTAATCCTTTCAAATTCTTTTAAATCCTTTTTTATATGCATCTTAAGATTTTTTAATCCTTTTAATTATGTGTTTTTGATAATGCAAATCAATATGCATTTTAATCATTTTAAAACTGGCGAATTTAATGCCAACATTTTAATATGCTAAATATTAAACAGGTCGTGTAAAACAACCAATTGTATATTTTTTGATAGCGAAATCATATGCTTGTTGACAACGGATTGTATAGATGCTGACAACAAATGGTATAGATGTGGTTGTGTATAGGTGTTGATAGCGATGTATATCAATCATGTGACAGTAAATAATGTGTGTTAATAATTCATAGGCGACAATATCATTGACAGTCAATAATGTGTGTTATTAATAATATGGGTTAATAATTGATAACCTGTTAATGTGTTAGCAACAACGATTTTCATTTTATGAATGAAAATCATATAGCGAAATTATTCCAAACAGGCAGTATGAATGGGTAGCGATATCATACTTTGACACTAAACATTGACAACATTATGGTAGCATTAAATTTTGGACAACGATTTCATTCTTTTTATACAACATTACTATTTTTATAGTCCACAATTTTATACAACATTATTGTAGCATTAAACTTTGGACAACGATTTAATTGTTTTTATACAACATTAACTTTGGACATTGATTTCATTCTTTTATACAACACTATTTTATACACCATTACATGGTAGCATTGTTACATAGCCATTTACAGGGATGCATTATGGTAGCATTATGACAACGACGAATTAATGTGTGTTAACGTATAGAAATCTTGTGTTAAACTGTTAATGTGTTAATAGTAGCGAATTAATGTGTGTTAATAGGTAGATATCATGTGTTAATGTGATCATATGTTATAGAAACAATATCATGTGTTAATGTGTAGACAATAACACATTAATGGGTCACTGTCATGTATGACAACATTATTATATATATCATTACAACGATATGACTGTATTATTATTATTGTGTTATTATCGTTGTATTATCATTGTTGTATGTATCATTATAGTGATATAACTATGTTATATATCATTATATCATTACAATATTATTATTGTATTATATGACAGTGATGGTATAATATATTTCATTATCATATATCATAATTATATATCATTAAGGGATAGCACTATATTTACACGACAATATCTTTATTATATATCATTAGTGTTAATATCGTTATTAGCTCTTTTTTGTATAGACAACGATTATATAGAGAATTAATTTAGATAGAAATTATATTTTGTATATGAAAATGAATATTAATGGACCGAAATATTATTTTGGGATAGTGATAACATTTATAATAGTTCACTCCTCCGCACTTAGACATCATGCTTAACTGATAATGGTTTATGGTTTGTTGGTGAAGTTGTTTAATAGTTTGTGCAAAATTAATTTGAGTGATGTCATATTACGTCTTGTTGACTTGTTGCTTGGGTCTGTGGGTATAGTCTTCTTGTCAGTTAATTTGGTATCCTAGTGCGTTAGATTTCTTGGGTTATTGGTATAGATAGGTTGTATTGTGCTACGGTTACTGTCGCGGATATCGCCCTATGACGACATGATTCATGATGAGGGGATCATTGCATGCCCTGATGGATAGACATGGATGATAACCTGGTCGGAGTCTTGTGCTTCCCGATGTGGGAATTGTTCGTTGTAATTGATGTTGGTACTAGGTTCTTTAATGCCTCAATGCGTTGGGTTTTGCGCATCGTAGAGGTTTTCTAGTTACCATTCATCAAATCATTGTGTCAGGATTGTTTATGTTGTCCTTCATCTTCTGGGAGTCAGGTACCGTCACTGACCAAACCCTTAGTATTTTGATAAGATCTCGGTGCTACAAAGAGTTTCATTCCTGGGGAAGCGCTAAAGACAATTAAGGTAAAGGCAGTCGAATAGGATGAGTTTAGATTTGTATAAATGGCTTCAGGAGCCAAACAGAAGGTTGGTGGGAAGGTTATGGGATGTAGCCTTAACTTGGGAGAGTTTGCTGCTAGGGCCAACTTGTATGTCATGATATTAGTATCTTATGAGGTCTTGATAGGTATGTATTGGTTGGTATCAAATGAGGCGATACTCAATTGTAATACGAAATGATTGAGCTTGGTCGATGATGAGGGATAAAGACACGTGATTGTAGGTCGGAACCAGGGAGTTTCTTGAGTTTCATCTCTTCCTTGAAGCTACGAAAGAGCATGCACAAGTGATGTAAGCTTTATGAGATCCTTGCAATAAACAAGAAGGGATTAGAAGAAGGTATACAACACCTTCTGGTGGTAAGTGATTTTGCAGACGTCTTCCTAGAGAAGTTACTTGGGATTCCTCCAGAGAGGGAATTGAAATTTATCATAGACCTAAAACTAGAGGATAAACTGATAGCAAGAACGCCTTATCGGATGTCGACCACAAAGTTACAAGAGCTGAGAATGCAACTGAAGGCGTTGTTTGACCTGGGACTTATATGTCCAAGTGTGTCAACATTGGGTGCATCGATTATCTTCATATGAAATAAGGATGGGTCGTGGAGACTCTGCATTGACTATTGTCATTTGAACAAAGAAATGATCAAGAATCAGTACCCATTGCCAAGGATTGATGATCTGTTCAATCATATGAAAGGCACAATGGTCTTTTCAAAGATCGAATTGTAATCAGGGTATCACCAGTTACGGATAAATGGGGATAACGTCCCTAAGACTTCCTTTAAGAAGAGGTTGGGACATTACGAGTTACTGTTTTACCTTTGTATTGACAAACGCCTATGGGGTATATATGATTTTGATGAACGGGGTGTTCCACAAATACTTGGACAAGTTCATCCAATTATTCATCGATGCTATTTTGATTTACTATTTGACGTTGGAAGAGCATGAAGAGAACTTGCGCTTGTTATTATAGTGTCTGCAAGAGAACAAATTGTGTGGGAATTTCTCTAAATGTTCGTTTTATCAATCAAAGATTCACTAATTACGACATGTCATCATCGGAAAACGTATCGTCGTGGATCCAGCAAAGGTCAAGGCTATTATGGAATGGCCTCCACCGACAAATGTCTAGGAACTGCGTAGCTTCAGGGGTTTAGTGGGATACTATCGATGGTTAGTCAAGGGTTTCTCAGCAATGGAAATTTCAATTACAAAATTGTACAAGAAGAACAAGAAGTTGTTTGGACTGAGAAATGCGTGGAATCATTTCAGAGGCTGAAGGAGCTATTGACAACAACACCGATACTAAAGGTCCCTGACATGGACATAAACTTCTTGGTATGCACTGACGCATCCAAGGAAGGTTTAGGAAGAGTCTTGATGCAAGACGGTCGAGTGATAGCTAACATATCGAGAAAGTTGAAAAGGCATGAGGATAACTATGTAATGCATGATTTGGAGTTGATAGTCATTCAATATTCCTTGAGATTTTGGAGACACCACCTTATTGGATGAAAATTTGAACTAAAAATGGACCTTTGTGGACTACAACACATCTTTACGCAAAGAAAATTGAATGCATGACAACGATGTTGGTCCAAATTTCTTAGTGAGTATGATTTCAAGATTACCTACACAAAAGGGATGGTGGAATGAGTGTTAGATTCATTGAGTCGAAGACCACACATCTTTTCAGTGTTTCCTCTTCAGATGAATCTACGTGAAAAGATTATATCCTTACAGCGTGACGATGACTGGTACAAAGAGGTCAAGGATTTTATTGGACAAAACACCATGATGGTACCAAGACTTGAAGTATTTACATTGGACGATGATGGATTACTAATATTTAAAAATTGAATTTATGTACCACCGAACGGCGAGTTGAGGAGTTTGATCCTAAACGAGGCTCACAGAGCAGTATACATGGCTCATCCTGGAGTCACGAACATGAGGGAAGACCTTAAACCCTTATTCTTATAGAAAGGAATGAAAGAAGACATAGTCAACTACGTGGCGAGATGTCTAGAATGTCATCAAGTGAAGGTTGAACATAGACATCCAACAAGATTACTACAACCATATTATTTTTGAATCAAAATGGGAGGGAATTTCAATGGATTTTATTGTTGGAATTCCATTGACGGTAAGGAGGCATGACTTGATTTTTAGTGGTGGTCGAGACTCTGACGAAGAGGCTCATTTTACTCCTATGCATATGAAATATTAGGCACCTGATGTCTCTAGATTTTTCATCAGTGAGATTGTTATGCCCCATGGCATGCCTAAGAGGATTATATCGGATCAAGGATCAATGTTTACCAGACGCTTTTTTACTAGTTTCAGAGAGGCCTTGGGAACCCAACTTAACATTAGTATCACATATCACCTGGATATAGACAGGCATACCAAATGAACAAACCAAATTTCGGAGGACATGTTGCACATGTATGTGTTGGACCAACATAATAGTTAGGAATAATTCTTGCCATTGGTAGAATTTTCATATAACAATAGTCATAAAATCACCATTATGATGGTGCCTTTCGAGTTTCTTTATGGGTGACCATGTCAGACACCTTTGAATTGGGATCGACTTGAGGATAGGTTCCTGGTGGGACCAAAAGTGATCCAAGAAATGGAAGATCAAAAGAAAACAATCAGACAAAGGATCGAGGAAGTGCAAGATCAGTAGAAGAGTTATGCCGATGTGCATCGTGTCGACCGCAGTTACGATGTTCGTGATCAAGTATTCTTGTGGGAGAAACCGCATAAGAGTTCAATCAAGTTTTGAATGGGTGCTAAACTATCTCCTAGGGTCGTGGGATCCTGTGAGATTGTGGAAAGGAGAGGGTCGTGGCCTATTGAATAGCCTTGCTTGATCCTTCAGATATATGCACGATGTCTTTCACGTCTCTCTTTCAGACACTATGTTGGTGATCCTACACATGTTTGACTTGAGTAATTTGAAGGTATCATATGAGGGTGTGCTCATGGCAGAGATGATCTATATTTTGTACCATCGCATTCGAAAACTATGGTGTTGAATAGTAGATAAGGTCAAGGTCTAGTGGGACAACTATAGTCCACACTCGATGACCGAGGAGGAAACATATGATATGTGCCAACAGTTTCCATTTTTGTTTGATAGATAGAATTATGATATTGTGATACACTTTATTTCAACATTTATATACTATGAAACTTTAGGATGAATTTTAAAGCAAGAGGGGGTATTTGTAACATCCTGCTCTTCTGTGCAGTGAGCAAAATTATCCTTGAGGACACTTTCTTGCAAGTGATGTAGATTATTATACTATCAGTTGTTTTGATTACAATTATGAGACATTATGGATTGACGATATGTTATTTTGTTGTATTCACATAGACATGTGTTATTCACTGGGTTATCTTGAGTGTGCAGGAATTTAGACATTGAGGATGTAGAGGCATCAATGAAACCCCTTGGACTCTGCATTGATTCAAGGAGAGGATTGTTGGGTTTGAATGTTATTGATGTGTCACATATACATATGATTAGATGTTATGATGATTGATTATTTTTGTTGACATGATTCCTTGATGGATGTAGGTTGACGATTGCTTTTCGACTAGACTCACATGTAGAGTAGAGGGGTCACACAGGACAACCAGAGACTTGAGGGAGAGGTGTGGACAACAGCCCTAACACAGCCTACTAGAACTCCCGATGTGGCTCAAACCTTAGGTTAACAATTACGTAGTTTGAGAAGAGCCACGATGTCGTGAGGGAAGACTACGAGAGTCGCTCACGATGATTCTAAGGGGTGTGCAATAAGAAAGGCGCTTATTCCTTACAGGCCCTTAGTCTCCCACAAGATCACCTCGCGGAGTATTGACTCCAGGTTTTTTTTATGTCTATTAAGTCAGTCAAGATGAGAGTGGCACCCTTGGAGCACGTAGTGAGTTTTGAAGGGCACGTCACGCAAGGAAAATGGAAAGAGGCAAGTGGCACCCTTGGAGCACGTAGTGCATCCTAAAGGGCATGTCGTGCAAGGAAAACAGAAAAAGGAGAGTGACACCCTTGGAGCACCTAGTGCATCCTGAATGGAACGTCGTGATTTCAATGGGTAAGGGAATAAACCTAGACAACCTTAAAATGAATGATGTGACAAGTAAGATTTAAAAACAATTTTTCCGTAATAAAAATGTCGCCCAACATAGTAAAATTAAAATCTAGGTCTAAGTAACACATGTGGTCAAAAATAATAATCATAATTAAACATGTAATGAAAAGGGGGTAAGAAATTCGATTAATTTATTAAAATCAAATTATATTGGGGGATTACAATTTTAAAAGAGAATTGATTGTTTTATCTACATATGCTAATTAAATTTTTAATGAAAAAATAAAAATGGGTAAAAGGTTGTTTTTCTACACTTGCTAGATTGAGTTTTATCTAAAAAGGGAAAAGAGGGAAACTTAAAAAAAATAGGAAACTAAGGGAAAAACGGGAAACATAAAGAATAAGTTGAATGTCTAACTTAGTAAGGAATCTTGCCTTGGGAACTTGCTATTTTTTGAACTCAACTAAGAATTTAGTAAGGCCTAAGTCATTTAATATTTGTAAGATAATATTGGGACACCAAGGAGCGTTTTTAGGTAGGCTTTTAGGTGGGTGAGGGAAATAGTAATAATTAAATAATTAATGAAATTAATTTTTTGGTGCAACTAGGGGGATGGGTGACATGTGTACGGGGGAGGTTTTTCTGATTTAATTAATGAAAAATAAAATAAATGGGAATTTGGGAAACAAATCAACTAAAAACTATATAAAGAGGATGGAGGAGGAGGATGATGGATCTCATCTTTATGCGTAATGTTTCGCTGCAAAATTTTTGTCTTGATTGAACTTATCTTGTGGGAGTTGGGATACCCAGCTCGGGTAATGAGTGGTAGCTCGACCTTGCGAGGCAATATGGGTGCTAGTGTTTCTATGGTATTGTGTGTGTGGCCCCTTTACGGATTAGGGTTCTCAGGGGGAATAATATTACCCCTATCATTGGCTGGGAGGTACAGGTGAGGTCACATCGGTTGGCAAGCGGGATATGGATAGAGCACGTGCAAGACAACGACTCAGAGATGTCACATTTGTCTACAGTACACATGCATTTATTTTTGAATGGTAGATTAATATTGTTTGTGCACTTTAATTACTGTACTTCTTTTGGGTAAAGATGACGGTTTACTCAACATTTTATAATCAATGAACTTAAAGTCATCCAAGCCTTGCTTGTGGTATTCTGAACTGATTTTCGATGGCGAACCCAACCCTGATTGCTATGACTTTTCTTTGTTTGTTTTATTGACTATTATGAGAGATTATGCTTTATCTTCAGCCCTTATCCCAAGTTCATCAGTCCATTCATGAGAAGTCAGTCAGGAGCCAAATCGACGGTCGTCACTTCGGTGTTTAAAGACCTATATATTCTAATGCCCTACTGATGCCAAACGCGGCCCACCTCGCGAGCACGTATTCTCACACAGGACCTTCCTCTCTTCTCGGCTCAAAGAACCCGAAGGTTCTCCTAACTCCCTATCGGGAACTTTCCTACCCACAGATTCTCTTCATCACGCAATCCCCTTCCTTAACTCCTCGGAGGATCAGAACTCATGACTTTGTGAGTTAAAAGGTTGAAAATTGGGTTCTCGGGTCCCCAAGACCCCAGGGTCAGTCAACTCGCTGACTTTTCCCTGAGGGATTTCGCTACTCGCGACCCCGCTACTCGCGATGCCAAACTTTTGGTTCTCCAACCTCCGATACCCGAGGTACCGAAAATCCGATGTGCACGTGTGACTTGACCCGTCCACGACAGTCACTTCTCTAGAGACTTTCGCGCTATCTCTACCTCGCTCCCTCGTGACTTTTCTACTCGCGAGGTTGAATAACTTTCCCGTCAACTTCCGAGGTCCGAGGTGCCGAAACTCGCAACCTCACTCCCTCGCGACTTCGCTTCCCAATACTTGGGCTTTCAACTTGCGAGCTCCCGAGTTCATGAGATCCTTATATCTCTGCCACCTGTCCTTCCCAGATGAACGCTTTGAATCCTCTCGCCACTTCGTTGCCTCTTGATATCGTGTCTTTTGACACAAATCTTTCAGGCCTTCCTCTTACGAGCTCCCGAGATGTGAGGTGCCACCCATCCACTTGAAAACTCCTGTGGACCCACGCTATCCTCGGATTAGTCGAGATCTTGCTTCTCTCAATCTCACGATTCTCCTTACCAATCTTAGGACACCTTCCTCACGAGGTCCCAATAGGTGATCTCGTGAACAATCCAACGGCCCTGACCAACTTAGATCATCGGTGCTACCCCTCCTGAGCTTTGAATCCTCTCTGCGCCTGCGCTATAACTACCTTACACCCCTGGGAGATCCAACAGCTCTTGGAACTCCGTGAAACCTCTTCCAAATATTTCGTCCGTCCGTTCTCCCCTTGAGGATTCTGCGAAGTAAAGAAGTGTCTCTCCACGAGACTTGTTTTCTCGCTCACCAACCTGCGATGCTTTCTTCCAAATTCCAATGATAGCTTCAATGCACTTAGTCTTCAGAGAATTCAAAGGTCTATTCCTCCTGATCTTTTCCATAACTTCGACAGTCTCTTAGGAAAAAGAGATTTTTGTGCACGCACTGGCAACTCTGGCCTGAAACCATTCACTGCACAAACTCTCAGTGCTCTTCTTCAATTATATCATGAAGGTTATATACCTCCTGAGCTTTTCCGCTCTAAATCTTTCAGAGGGACTTTCCCGCGCTCCTCGCGGAAATCATTCAACAACTCTCAAGTGTTGAATCCCTTTGACTCTGCGCAACTCCTGCAGCAGTAGTTCTTGATTCCATTTGCTCATATTCACAACTGAGACTTCTTCTTTAGCCTGCACACTCCTTGCATGGCTTCAACAACCCACTTCCACTTCTAGGTGAATGATAACAAAAGATAAACTACTGAGCCTTCATCAACACACTCCTTGCGGATGACTTCAACTGCACCTTTTGCAAGAATCTCCTGGCTCGGATAGAGAAACAATTGAAACTCATTCCATCTCCCCTTCAGAATTCAGGCTGAAACATGAAATCACATGCACAACATATACAAAGCAAATGTATATCAAGAAGCTAACATTCATGAGAACAACATCAATACACAGAGAAAACAACACCAACCATGAGTTTGAATTAGAACTTTCTTCTATTAATTCAAATGCCTGTACATGGGTGTTCTTCATAGAATATTCTCTGCTTTCTCTCTCTTCTCCTGAATGCCTTCTATTATTATACAATGTTACAATGAGGGTGTCTATATCCGTTTTCCATCTCGAACTCTAAACTATCAAATCTAGACTTAAACATCCTATCTACCAACATTAGCTAGATTAAATGCCTCCTATCTACCAAAGGACGACAGATTAAAGGCTCAAGGTCCAATACAATATACAAATGTGCCTTCATGAATGGTTCATTAAAGACTTGCACTACAATCCCCAAAGCACTTCAAAATTTGAGTTTGTTTATCCAGCTGATCTCCGCTTGATGTGTTGGCTCGCTTGATGAGTTGGCGATGCTACTGCATCATACTCCTCGGCTTGAAAATTTTCATGGGCTCCTGTCCATGAGCTCCTACATGGCCCTCCCATGATTTTGAATCTCTGCTTCCATCTCCCAGCTGGCATATTCTACTGGATGGTTCTTCCATTTGACCAGATACTCGAAGTATCGCTTCCGCCTGGTCTTTTTACTCACCCTTTTATCAAGTATACACTCCATATGTGGCTTTTCTGCAATCGGCATCTGCTTCTACCACTAGACTTCTGGTTGTTCATCACCTCCAGCTCCTGCTTCCTTAGCCTTATATGGATATAAGTCTGAGATATTGAATGTCAGAGATATTCTGATCTCATCCGACAACTCAATTTCATAAGCATTCTCTCCGAATTTCTTTAGGACTCGGCATGGTCCAATTTTCTTCATTTTTATCTTATTGTATGTTCCCCTTGGGAACCTTTCCTTCCTCATATGTGCCAGAACTAGATCACCAACTTCGAACTGAAGTTGTCTCCGATGCTGATCCGCTCTGCGCTTATATTCCTAGTTTGAATTTTGTAATCGCTGCTTCACCTAACTGTGAAGTTCCTACATTGCCTCAGGGAATTCTTCTGCACTAGCACTGCTAGTCGCAATTTGTTTTGAATCTCTCAATTCAGAAACTCCTCTCGGTTGCATACCATATAAAATCCAAAATGGACTTCTACCTATACTCCGATTTACCGAATCGTTGTATGCAAACTCGGCCTGTGGCAACACATTGTCCCAGCTGCTATGGTGCTCCGTCAATAGGCTTCTCAGCAAGTCTCCTAGACTTCTATTCACCACTTCTGTTTGTCCATCCGTTTGAGGATGATAAGCAGAACTAAATGCCATATTAGTTCCTAGCTTCTTCCATAACGTTCTCCAAAAATGTCCTATGAATTTTATGTCTCTGTCCGAAACAATACTTTTCGGCAATCCATGAAGTCTAACGATCTCTTTGAAAAATAGATTTGGGATGTGCATCACATCGCTGGTCTTCTGGCATGGAATGAAGTGTGCCATCTTTGAAAATATTTCCACTACTACAAAGATGGAATCAACACCTCTTTGCGTCCTCGACAATCCCAATACAAAATCCATGTTGATCGCCTCCCATGGCCTCTCTGGTATGGGCAATGGATGATAAAAACCTGCATTCTGCTTTCTCCCTTTTAAATGCTGACAAATCCGACATCTGTCAACAAACCTCTTAACATCTGCATGCATCCCCGACCAAAAATATGACTCGCTCAACTTCTCGAATGTTTTGTCATGGCCAAAGTGCCCTGCTAATCCACCACTGTGTTTCTCTTTCAACAGGTTCTCCCTCATGGAGAATTTCAGAATACACAGTTGATTGCCTCTGAACAACAATCCTTCCTGGATCATATAATGCATCCAAGGGCTTCTGTCTTTGAGAAATAGATTCTTAGTTGCTTCATATGCCTCTGAAAAATATGCATCACCTGCATACATGTCCCTAAGATTTTCAAAACCCAATGTTTTGACTCGGAACTCCTGCAGCAACACACACTTCCTGCTCAAAGCATCAACCACTTTGTTAGCAGTACCCGAAATGCGTTTAATTACAAATGTAAAATTTTTCATATACTCTACCCATTTAGCATGTTTCTGATTCAATTTCTCCTGTTGAGTCACAAACTGTAATGCATGATTATCACTATACAAAACAAATTCTTTTGAAATCAAGTAATGCCTCCACTTCTTTAACGCTTGTATGATAGCGTAGAACTCCTTATCATACGTGGATTATTTCAGTTTCGCGTCATCCAACTTCTCACTGAAATATGCAATTGGTCTGTCCTCCTGGCTCAACACCACTCCTATGGCATAACCACTGGCATCACATTTCACTTGAAATGTCTTCTGAAAATCTGGCAACACCAACACTAGTTGCTCTGTGATCCTCCGCTTCAACAGATTGAAGCTCTTCTCACCCTCTATTTTCCAACAAAAAGACTTGTGCCTCTTTTTCATTGTTTCCATCATCGTTGCGCTAATCCCACTGAAATTCCCGATGAATTTTCTATATAAACTAGCTAAACCATGAAAACTTCTCACCTCAAAAACATTTCTCGGTGATGGACAATTCTTGATCACTTCCACCTTGTCCGGGTCCATCCTCAACTCATTGGCCGAAATAACAAAACCCAAATAGATGAGCTGTGTCTTCATAAATGAGGACTTCTTCATGTTGATTAACAACTTCTCCTGCTGTAACTTTCTCATTACAATGGCCAAATGCTTCAGGTGTTTAGCCTCTGATTTACTGTAAATGAGTATGTCATCCAAATACACAATGACGAACTTGCCGATGAACTCCCGCAAGACTTCATTCATCAGCCTCATAAAAGTACTTGGTGCGTTCATCAAACCAAACAGCATGACTAGCCATTTGTACAATCCTTCATTTGTTTTGAAGGCTGTCTTCCACTCATCGCCTTCTCTCATGCGGATCTGGTGATATCCACTTTTCAAATCAATCTTTGAAAAATAATTTTCTCCGCTGAGGAAATCCATCAGATCATCCATTCTCGGCAATGGAAACCTCTATCTAATGGTTATTTTTTTGATCACCCTTGAGTCGGTACACATCCTCCAGCCTCCGTCTTTCTTTGGACTGAGCACTGTTGGAACAACACATGGACTCAAGCTTTCTTTGACCAATCCTTTGTCCATCAAATATTGGACTTGTCTTTTGACCTCCTCATTCTCCTGCGGCGTCAACCTGTACGTGGCTTTATTCGATAAACTTTCTCCTGGTATGAGGTCTATGCGATGAATTACACTTCTCATTGGTGGCAACGAATGAGGTAATTCGTCCACTATGATATCAGCGAACTCTTCCAGCAGTTCCTGAACTTCATCTGGCAAATCGTCCACTCTTGTGCTAGTCAGAATAATTCTCGGCTTCCTGACCACAAAGAATTGTGGATCTTCTTTCTTATTAACCTCTGTAAGAAGCTCCTTCCCACTCATGAGAAGTATTTTGCTGCTTACTTCCGACTTCACCTCTTTATCCTTTATCGGAAAAAACATATGGGTTCTCCCATTCTTCTCCAAAGTATATGTGTTCATTCTTCGATCATGAATGACATTTCTGTCATATTGCCATGGTCTACCCAGCAATAAACGACATACATCCATGGGAATGACATCACACAGAATCTTATCATTATACCCACCTATTTTAAATTCAACCAAGCATTGTTTAGTAACAGTTACCTGGTGTCCCTTCTGTAGCCACAAAACTCTGTATGGGCTAGGATGATCAGTCGTTTCCAGCTCCAGTTTCTCCACCATCTCGGTTGAAACGAGATTATCCGTGCTACCACTGTCAACAATGACCTTGCACACCCTATCTTTGGTCTTGCAAGCTGTTCTGAATAGTCTGGTCCTTTGCACTGAGATTTCTATCTCCTTCTCAGGTGTCAAAAGGACTTTATGCATTACAAGCGATCTTCCGCCTTCTGCATCTTCGGTCTCAGCATCACGCCTCTGTTCTTCTGCGATGTGAGCTTCTCCGATGTCCTTCTTTTTCTTTGGACACTCATATGACTTGTGCCCATTCTTCCCACATGTAAAACATGTGATTACTCCTCCTCGGCCTCTTCCTCTGCCTCTGGTATGAGGAAGAGTATTTCCATCAGCATAATCTCCTCGCTGATCATTCTGTTGTCCTCGTTGTTCAGCGTGCTGACCTCGCTGTGAACTTCCGCCTCTTTCTATTCTAGTCTGAGGCTTTTTCCAGTCGTCCTTGGATTTCTGGAATTTATCTTGGGCAATCGATTTACCCTTGGGCTGACTCCTGCCTCGGCCTCGCTTTGCTGGCTTACGGCTCAGCTTTTCCTCGGCTTTCAGAGCCAATTGATAAGCATCTTCCATTGTTCGTATGGTTAGCATGCTTAGTTCATCCTGAATGTCGTATCTCAAACCATTCAGATATCTGGAAACTTTCTCATCATCTCTCTCCCGATGACCTGCTCTGATGTTCAGTCGATAGAATTCTTCAGTGTATTCTTTCACTGTCATCAGTTTCTGTCTCAGGTTCTGCATTCTCCTAAACAGAGTAATTTGGTAATCTCTTGGGATGAATTTCGCCTTCATCTTCGCGATCATTCGATCCCAGATTTTAATCTTTTGCTTGCCTTTGCAGCGTTTGTCAGCTTGTAGCTCGTCCCACCACAATGTTGCATGTCCCTTCAATCTCGTAACCACATGCCTGACTTTCTTATCATCTTCGACATCTTCATAATCAAAGTATGTGTCGAGAGATCTAATCCAATCTAGTAGCTCCTCTGCATCAAGATTCCTTCGTAGACTGGAATTTCCATTTTCCCCTTCGCACCCATCCTTCCGATGGCTTTGATCAAATGCTCGGTTGATGCATCTTCTGCTGTGACCTCTTCTTCATGTCCAGCTTCCTCTTCAACTTCGGAATCACTAAGATCCCCTGCATCAACTCCGTGTCTCTGAGTTGTCTCCATCTCCTTGAGTCTTTCTCAGAGATCTCTCATCTGGCTTTCCATTTCTGGATTTCCTGGTGGCTTGCCTCTTCTTCGCACCTTCCTATCCTCTGGTTCAGGTCACTGTCTTTCCCTTCTCGGCGGCATGGTGAAATTTTCTCCGTTTCTTCGCTGCTACAGAAAACAAAGAAATTTTCTCGCTCTGATACCACTCTGACGCCAAACGCACCCCACCTCGTGGGAACGTCCGCTCAAACAGGACCTTCCTCTCTTCTCGACCCGAAGAACCCAAAGGTTCTCCTAACTCTGTATCGGGAAATTTCCTACCAAAAGATTCTCTTCGTCACGCGATCCCCTTCCTTAACTCCTCGGAGGATCGAAACTCGTGACTTTGCGAGTTCAAAGGTTGAACACTAGGTTCTCGGGTCCCCGAGACCCGAGGGTCAGTCAACTCGCTGACTTTTCCTTGAGGGATTTCACTACTCGCAACCTCATTGCTCGCGATGCGAAACTTTTTGTTCTCCAAACTCCGATACCTGAGGTACTGAAACTCCGATGCGCACGTGTGACTTGACCCGTCCATGACCATCACTTCTCTCAGGACTTCCGTGCTATCACTACCCCGCTCCCTCGTGACTTTGCTACTCGCGAGGTTGAATAATTTTCCAGTCAACTTCCGAGGTCCGAGGTGCCAAAACTCGCAACCTCGCTCCCTTGCGACTTTGCTTCCCAATACTTGGGCTTTCAACTTGCGAACTCCCGATTTCGCGAGATCCTTAGATCTCCGCCACTTGTCCTTCCTAGATTAATGCTCTAGATCCTCTCGCCACTTCGTTGCCTCGTGATCTCTCGTCTTTTGACACAAATCTTTCAGCCCTTTCACTTACGAGCTCCCGAGATGCGAGGTGCCAGCCGTCCACTTGCCAACTCCTATGGACCCACGCTATCCTCGGAGTTGTTGAGATCTCGCTTCTCGCAGTCTCGCGATTCTCCTTACCAATCTTAGGACACCTTCCTCACAAGGTCTCGCTAGGTGATCTCATGAAAAATCCAACGGCCCTGACTGACTTAGATCAACGGTGCTTCCCCTCTTGAGCTTTGAATCCTCTCCGCGCCTGTGTTGTAACTACCTTACACCCCTAGGAGATCCAACGACTCTCGAAACTTTGTGAAACCTCTTCCAAAGATTTCTTTCGTCCGTTCTCCCCTTGAGGATTCTACGAAGTAAAGAAGTGTCTCTCCACGAGAATCGTTTTCTCGCTCGCCAACCTGCGACGCTTTCTTCCAACTTCCAACGATAGCTTCCCTGCACTTAGTATTCATAGAATTCAAATGTCTATTCGTCCTGAGCTTTTCCACAACTTCGACAGTCTCATAGGAAAAAGAGATTTTTGTGCACGCACTGGAAACTCTGGCATGAAACCATTCACTGCACAAACTCCCGGTGCTCTTCTTCAACGATATCATGAAGGTTCTATACCTCCTGATATTTTCCGCTCTGACTCTTTCAGAGGGACTTTCTTGTGCTCCTCGCGGAAATCATTCAACAACTCTCAAGTGTTGAATCCCTTCGACTATGCGCAACTCTTGTAGCACAGTTCTTGATTCCCTTTCCTCAGATTCACAATTGATACTTCTTCTTCAGCCTGCGCACTCCTTGCATGGCTTCAACAATGCACTTCCACTTCTGGGCGAATGAGAACAAAATCTAAACTACTGAGCCTTCACCAACACACTCCTTGCGGATGACTTCAACTGTACCTTTTGCAGGAATCTCCTAGCTCAGATAGAGAAACAATTGAAACTCATTCCATCTCCCCTTCAGACTTCAGGTTGAAACATTAAATCACATGCACATCATATACAAAGCAAATGCATATCAAGAAGAAAACATTCATGAGCACAACATCAATACACAGAGAAAACAACACCAACCATGAGTTTGAATTAGAACTTTCTTCTATTAATTCAAATGCCTGTACATGGGTGTTCTTCATACAATATTCTCTGCTTCCTCTCTCTTCTCCTGAATTCCTTCTATTATTTTACAATGGTACAATGAGGGTGTCTATATCCGTTTTCCCTCTCGAACTCTAAACTATCAAATCTAGACTTAAACATCCTATCTACTAGCATTAACTAGATTAAATGCCTCCTATCTACCAAAGGACGAGAGCTTAAAGGCTCAAGGTCCAATACAATATACAAATGCACCTTCATGAATGGTTCATTAAAGACTTGCGCTATAATCCCCAAAGCACTTCAAAATTTGTGTTTGTTTATCCATCTCATCTTCGCTTGATGTGCTGGCTCGCTTGATGAGTTGGCGATGCTCTTGCATCACCTACCTTTTTGTGCATGGATGTTGAGTGAAGGATATTTTTTGCCCAGTTGTCTACCCCTCACTTATCTCTGCATTCGATTAATCCATGGCTGAAGGATTGTCCTTGCACCCTTTTTGTGATTGAGTATCCTTGTGTTTTGATTTTTTTGTTGCCGAATGATTGGTCCTTGCACGTTCTTGCGCTCAATATCTTTGTATTTTTGTTGATTATCTCTATTCTTTATTCTTGTGATTTCTCATGATAAACCTCAGTGAATAATACCTTGATTTTCCAATGATTTACCCTTTTTTGACTGTGATATTAAACTCATGAATGAAAGCGAATCATAGCTTGATTTGGCAACGAATTTACCCTTTGATTTAATGCAAATTGAATCTTTATTACTGCAAATTTAATTCTGGGTGATTTTTCCTTGGCAATTTTAAGTTAGCATTATTATGGCAGCGATATATGTTTTAATTTCCTACTAAATTCTTTTGTTAATCCTTTTAAAACTGGCAAATTTAATGACAACGTTTTAGTACACTGTGTAAGGATGAATAGTAAATAACAAAATTAATATGTGATTTAATCCTTTTAAAGACATTTTTAATAGTTTCGAATCCTTTTAAATCCTTTTTTATATGCGTCTTAACCCATTTTAATACTTTTAATAATGTGTTTTTGATAATGCAAATCAATATGTGTTTTAATCATTTTAAAACTAGCAAATTTAATGCCAACATTTTAATATGATAAATATTAAACAGATCGTGTAAAACATCGAATTGTATAGTTATTGACAACGAAATTATATCCTTGTTGACAACAAATTGTATAGATGCTAACAGGGAATGGTATAGATGTGCCTGTGTATAGGTGTTGATAGTGATGTATATCAATCATGTGACAGTAAATAATGCATGTTAATAATTCATAGGTAGTGATATCATTGACCATCAATAATGTGTGTTATTAATAATATGGGTTAATAATTTATAGGCAACATTATCATTGTCAGTAAATAAGAATGCGTGATAATAATCTGTTAATGTGTTAACAACAACAATTTTCATTGTATGAAGGACAATCATATAGTGAATTTATTCCAGACAAGCGGTATGAATGGGTAACGATATCACAATTTTACAGTAAACATTGACAACATTATGGTAGCATTAAACTTTGGACAATAATTTCATTCTTTTTATACAACAATACTATTTTTATAGTCTTCAATTGTATACATCATTATGCTAGCATTAAACTTTGGACAACCATTTCATTATTTTTATACAACATTAACTTTGGACAACGATTTCATTGTTTTATACAACATTACTATTTTTATAGTCAACGATTTTACACAACACTATTTTATACAGCATTACATGGTAGCATTATTACATGGTAGCATTGCTACATAGCCATTTACAGTGATGTGTTATGGTAGCATTATGGTAGCATTATGACAACATCGAATTAATGTGTGTTAACATATAGAGATCTTGTGTTAAAGTGTTAATGTGTTAAGGGAATCAAATTAATGTGTGTTAATAGGTAGATATCATGTGTTAATGTGCTCATGTGTTATAGAAACGATATCATGTGTTAATGTGTAGACAACAACACGTTAATGGGTCACTGTCATGTATGACAACGATATTATATATATCATTACAACTATATGACTGTATTATTATTATTGTGTTATTATCGTTGTATTATTACTGATGTATGTATCATTACAATGATATAATTGTGTTATATATCATTATATCATTACAATATTATTATTGTATTATATGACAATGATGGTATAATATATATCATTATCATATATCATCATTATATATCATTAAGGGATAGCACTATATTTAGACGACAATATCTTTATTATATATGATTAGTGTTAATATCACTATTAGCTCTTTTTGTATATGACAACGAATATTAATGGACCGAAACATTATTTCAGGACAGCGATAACATTTATAATAGTTCACTCCTCTGCACTTAAACATTATGCTTAAACGATAATGGTTTATGGTTTGTTGGCGAAGTCGTTTAATAGTTTGTGTAAAATTAATTTGAATGATGTCATCTTGCGTCTTATTTATTGGCTGTGTGGGTATAGTCTTCTTGTCAGTTAATTTGGTATCCTAGTGCATTGGATTTATTGCATTATTAGTCTAGATAGGTTGTGTTGCACTAGAGTTATTGTCGCACCTATCGCCTTGTGACAACATGATTCCTAATGAGGGGATCATTGTGTGCCTTGATGGAAAGAAGTGAATGATAACCTTGACGAAGTCTTGTGCTTCTCGATGTGGGCATTGTTTGATGTAATTGATGTTCATATCGGGTTCTATAACGCCTCAATGCATTGGGTTTTGCGCACCGTAGAGGTTTTTTAGTTATTGATTGTCAAGCCATTGTTTCAGGATTGTTTATGTTGTCCCTCATCTTGTAGGAGTTGACTTCCAAGTGTCAGGAGGGTAGCCGTTTGTTTGCCTTTTGATTATCGCATGTTTAGTTCAGTTGCATGTTGTGCTAGTGTGTCGAGTTGTTGTTGTCTGTTGCGTGATCTGTGTGCATTGTGTTCTTCATCAATTTGTGTTGTTTAATTATTGTCATTGATTGTCATCTTTAAAAAAAAAAAAAAAAAAGGCATTTGCTTTGCATCGCATGTAGTCGTAACGATTGGGGTCGTTAGAAAACTTTATATTTAAGTGTACAATTCAACTATCACGTTCAAATACCATGGCAACTTTAGATGGATGAGCCTTAATCTTTCAACGAGATTGGTGAAAAATTACGCATATGTTTAAATGGATAATTAAATGTAAATCTTTATCCTTTCACATTAAAAGAAAGTCATTGTACAACTATAGAATTAAAAAATGTTAATTGGAGATCCCCTTGATTTTAATACCTTTAGAAAATCTCCAAACATCTCTACACTTAATCTAATTATTGGGTGAGATGTGTTTAAATAATTAGTAAAAGAATTGATATCTTCTTACAAGTTATTCAATGGAGTGTGGTTTCGTTAGGAACTAGAAATCCTTGGACTTTAGGACCAAGAACCATGAGTTCTATGATCACTAGAGTGATATTTTAATAATAATAAATAAATTAAATTCTTTTAAGATTATTTGTTAAGAATGGATTTAAAGAAAATATTTATATATAGTTCAATCATAATGATTGTTATTGGAGAAAATGAAATTGTTAGTAGATACTTAATGGTTAGATATTTTAAGGTTAGGATTTATTTTGTGGGATAGTTATGATTTTTTTTCTATCTTGGAGAAAGGTCTACCTTGTATTGAGTTAACATTAATTGTCTTAATTCTTACTCATAATGTTAGAATGTCAGAGTAGTTTCACATAAGTTGGTTATGGATAAGTTATCAAAGAATGATGTTAATGATTATCAACCTGGCTGTGATAGTATTGAACTATTGACTTATTGTAAAATCTTCTAATTAAGGTACCTAGTATAATTAAAGTTTATAATAGTAGGATTTGGATATAATGGATATTGAGTTTAAATTATGTAGACATAAGCTATTACTTGAAGAAAATTCATATGATAAACCCTCTAATATGCTTCATATATTCATTTTTTGGAACTTCCTAATGATGTAGAGGAAGTATAATTGGTTCCTTAGAATATATACTGAGGGTATAATATGCTAGAAAATTTTACTATCATGATACAAATTATTTTTCCTTGAAGTAATACTTCGTAATTACTCTTATATTATGTTGTTAATATGAAAATCTTAAAAACATAAGAGTAATATCAACGCAAGTAAAATCCATTTGAGACAGATGTATGCATCTATGTTTGTAAACAACCAAATCATAGTTAAATTTTCAAACAAATAAAAAAGACCTTCATACACATTCAACCTCCTTAGGTCAATTGTAAGGGGAATACAGAACAAAAGAACACAATACACTTCTTCCTTGTTTAACAGACCAAGAATATGGTCGACAGAACCACAAAAAGTAACCACCCAATTACTTCAACCAAAGACAGTGGTATCAAATCCCTTACCCATAGCTAGGGTCTAGTATAGAAACCAAAATACCTCTCGAAGGATGAACACCCTGGCGTAGAATCCATAGCCAATACCTATAATGATTTCAAATGCAATAATTAGTATGACTCTTCGGTAAGATAAACTAACACAATTGGAAAGACATTAATTAAATAATGTCACAGTATTTTATCCACTTCTTGTGCTACGGAACCTTTAGAAGAAGTAGGGGACTTCCTATTTTCTTGGTTTTGCATCCAATTATGGTGAATTTCTTGACTTTCCTAGTGGGGGGACTGAATTTCTATGGCCTTCTTGTTCACAACTTTGAGAATTATGCATATGTCCTTATTGTGTTTTTTTATTATTCTCCTCCAGTTTGGTCTCGAGATGGGAAATACAATTTTTTAAAATTTATACCTCACACTTTTGAGCTCCCACATATTTCTAGACACACATAGAGACAGATATATATATATATATATATATATATAAAAAGAAAAAAAATTATAATGCATGAGGGAACACGTGTGAAACAACTATAGAAAGTCTAATTAATTTACTATTTAATTTAGTTAAGTGCATGTTTAAAAAAAGGAAGTATACAATATGTATTGATAAGTGTTATAAATTGTTTTATAAAAAAGGTGTTATGATATTTTCATATTGCAGAAATTGATCTTAAACAAATCTCTTAAGGGTGAGTGAACAAAGTTGGTGGATGATAAAGTGGAAATAGGGTGAGCAGGAATGTGCATTCATGGTAACGGAAATAATACTCAGAGTATGTTTAGACAAGTGTCATAAGTGAATTTATGTCATTGGAAGCCCTTGAAATTCATGTGTTTCTAAAGCTACGAATTTTCTAGAAGGGAAATGATTTCAATGAAAATACCTATGCAATAAATGGATATAAATACAACATATGTGGGAGGTGGGACATTTATCTATATGTTGGAAGGGAAAGAGGTATTTTTTGGGTGAGCACATGAGTGTTAGGAAAATATTTTGAATTGTACACAGGCACATTGACAAAGGAGTGGAGCTCAGTTCATCCTCATGGAGTCAAAGTTAGGATTGGGGGTGATCAAAACAAGTAACTTTGTTGTTCTACATCTATGGTTGGGTGGAACATGGTTGTTCCATTTGTTTTCATCATGTTAGTAGAGATATGTATATTCTAAATTATTAGTTTTTGTGTTTATATACACATGTTTTCTTATGAATATGTATTAAATTCACAAGATTGTTTAATGTGCAAGTTTGATTTTTATGGAATTAAAGTGGGTATTGTTATATTGTGTATAAACTTCATGATTTATTGAATATCTAAATTCCAAGTAGAAAATATTGTAAGAACCATTGCCACATAATAGTAGATTGTTTAACATTATTGGTGATAATCCAATATAGTTCTTTTTTATTACACAATTGTGTTATAATAAACACTCAAACATATATAGATCATTGAAGAGTAACACTGTTGTTTCCTTGAACTAAAATTATAAGAATTTAGGTAGAAAGAAAATAGAATATCTATATATATAAATATAGAACATTCTTTAGGTTACATGATTAGAGGAGAAATCGTGTTCCTATTTAACAAAGAAAAATATTTTTTGAGGAGAAGATTAGAAGTAGTTTACAAGATTCTATGAAAATAACTTCATAGGTAAATAATAATGTTGGAACTTGAATACCTTGATGATATCAACTATGTTCTCATAACGATGATCTTCAACCTGTAGAAAAACAAAGTAGGTGAGTATGGTGTAATATTATAGGTAGATAATGAAGGAAAAGATTTATTTGATACCTAGACTTAGTTCTCTTTCCCCAAAATTTATCTTTCTTTTGTATGGTCTAAATCATGTAATTTGATTCCTACAAGGGAACTTATTATTTAGATTAATATCATTGTAGTATTGACCATGCAAATGATAATTTAATGGTTGCAACATCATATAAATTAAATAAGACTAATTACATGTGCTAACCTCTCATTGGGATCAAATATTGTAGAATTCAACGAATCATAAACTGTGGAGGAATATCCATGAATGCCTAATGGGTTCCCTCGTAATAATAGAACGGACCCATCATTTAAAAAACATACAAAGGATTTATCAAATATAATATCACAAACAAAAGTAATGCACAGTGTATTAAACAGTAACATGGTATATCATTAACCCTTCCATGGATTTACTTAGAATATTATGGATAGCAGAAATGAGTATTATAATCATTTATTTTCGTTCCTTTCATAGGCTCGAAATTTTAACTATGGCAAACCATGGTTTTACATAATTACCATGTTGAACCATAGGAAGCTCAACATTGTCGACAAATGTCAATATATGGTCACAGAAAACCATCATACATTATCAACTAGTAATTTGGTCAACCATTGTCATTGTCATGGTGAAACCTGGCCATTGTCATGGTCAACCATCTTCAATGATGGTCATGGTAATGGTCAACCATATATCAACCATGTTTGTGGTTCAACTAAGGTAATGGTTAACCATATTCATTCAACCTTGGTCAACCATGGTCGTGATCAACCTTTGTCAACCATGGTCGTGATCAATCATGGTCAACCAAGGTAATTATCAACTACCAATTTTGTCTACCATGGTCATTGTCATGGTCGAAAATTTCCCAATGTCATAATGTCAAGAATATTCCCTACCCTTGCATTGTCACAATCACTTACCGACATTGCAATGTGTAGTACATATATCAATGTTTAATTTTGACAAGAATTTCCCAACTTCACAATGTGTCTCCCATCTCCTTATGTCTCATTGTGACAAAAATTTCCCAATGCCACAATGTCACAAACATTTACCAACTTTGCATTGTGTTGAGCATCTCCTAATATATCCCTGTGATGAACCATGGTGGTGAGCCATTGTGTTTAACATCTCCCAATGTTGCACTTGTATCCATGGGCTAGGTAGTGGTGTCATCGATTATGTAATATCAAATATCCCCATATACAACCAAATAATATTTAGTTTGATATTTTAGATGACCACAAAACTGACTTTGATCATAGACCTCTAACACTAACTCTTAACTTTTCCATGCACAAAAGCTCCATTGAAGAGCACTCTAACAACCACAGGCACTTTCTTTTTCACAAATAGAAATTCGACATTTCTTAAAATACCTAAGTAATTATTTAAAACTCATATCGTATTAGAATAATATTGAAGATGACTATCATAATTTTATAAAAACTCTCTCTGCCTCCATTAAAAAATCCTCTATTGAGGTGCTACATAAAAAAAACAAGCATTACAACTAACCCTTAGTATGATAATGAATGTAAAATTTCTAGAAAATGCATTAGGGATGCTTTCAATGCATCTTTAAAATCTGAAAAGATAAATAGATACAAAACATTAATTAAACAGAAAAAATAAATCTATTTAAACAGAATGCAAGAGAAGCTTTTGTACCTATTTAAAATAGATCCTAGGAAATTCTAGAGGCAAATTATAATTCGTAAAAAAAAAAAAAAGTAATAGGATTCCCTTGAAGGATTGGGATTTCTATCTTAAAATATATATGGATACACAAATGTCATGGAAAACATACCTATAAATGTGAATGAACCTGCACATATAAGATCTAGCTAGCAAAGGGCATACACAGTTTGCATAAAAATGAGAAAATATGGAAACAAGAGAGAGAGAGAGAGAGAATCAAA
>JZKD02S1842716.1:310276-320863 GCA_000966675.3 Picea glauca
ATTATTTAACATTATAAATATTTTATAAATGACTAAATATTTTGGATTATATTTGTTATAGTTATATTTTTATTTATAAATATATGTTTTCTACTCCTTAACAATCACATTATATACATCTATCCACCTATATGAACCATTTTTATTCAAATGTCATTGTTGTAAATCATATACCAATTTTTAACAATTAACCACTAAATTAAAATATAATACATTAGTGATATGGAAAGCTTAATGCTTTATCTACCTCACATGGAAACCAAGTGCTTGCTTGGTAACAGGTAGTTCAAAACATCAGGTATCAAAAGTATTCAGGATCATTATCAAAAGTGGAGAAGATGTGGCATGCATCCACTGCATTCGAGGGTGATCATGTAAGGAGTCTAAAGTATTTTATCTTTCTCGGTTAACAGATAGGAGTGGGTTCAGGGTGACCACGGAAGGAGTATAAAGTATTTTATCTTTCTCGATCAGCAGATAGAAGTGCGTACACGGAATCCAGACATTTACTGTATACATTATCTCTTTATCGTTCTTACAGTATTCATGGAATCCATACATCTAGGGTTTAAAATACAAAAAATGATGATTATCATGGGTAAAGAGCCGGACTAATTTTTCTCTAATCACGCGCTATTATTCTTTTTTTCAAGGTGCCTTTCGCTTTAACACATCTACATATATTAAGACAGGACTTGCACTTGTTTGTACTTTTTTCAATATGGTATTTGTTATGCTGTTCTATTTTTCCATCCGAAAATAAATAAGAGAAAAAACAAATATATTTCAATATTTGAAACACAGCTTGTAGTTGACATCCACTGTCGAAGCAAATTTGTTTATGTCGCTATCAGCATCTATGCACGATACGCTAAAATAATCGTGGTGACTTTCTCATCCCTGATGTCATTTGCAACTTCATTCATAGTACAGGGAATCTTGTGCCATGCTTATCTTTAGATCAGTGAAGGAAGGATTTTCCTGATATCATTTGCAACCCTAGACATAATACAATGAATTTTCTGTCATGTTTCACTTTCTTACAGCAGCTTAAGCGCCATCCATTTTCGCATCCCATCTAGGATGCCATATGCGTCTTAGTCCCATGCGGTATGCAACATGCTATGTATTTCAATTTCATAATAGTAAGCAGCAAACTTAAATTTGAAACTGTCAGTCCTCTAATTACAGTTTGAAGCGGTTTTCAGGTTTTCATTAATTAATTGCATTGCAAAGTTAGAATGTGAATCTGTACGCACCAAACATTATGCCTTCCCATAGAAATCCATATGATGAAGAGAAAGTACGACGAGTTGAGGCCAGCACCAAAATGCAGAGGGGACCACTGCACAAATTGGTGAGGACGACGGCATATTTTTTTCTATCTCTATTTTTTGGCCTATTTTTTTATTCTCTCTTCATGGCTGTGTATGGTTGTCGTTGCTGCATTGTAATCTGCATTGTTTGATGATATGGGTGCCTACTTTATTGTGTATAGACGTAGGGACCCAAGTGACACAAACGTATAAGGTCATTCCAGACATGCCACTCAAAACACATCGCACATCCAACGCCTGCTGTAGGTGTAGGTACCGTTACATTAGGTGTATGAGGAAGGATTTCTGATATTTTTCTGTGCTTTGCTTGTATACAGGAATAGGGTCACCACCGGCCTCGTCGTTTAATTTATTAGGTACAGCTGAAATGTGAAAGAATATATTGCTTTCGGAGGAATCCGGGATATATTTTTATTTTTTTATTAGCAACAAAATTTATTTATATTTTAATGCTCAATCAGTGTTGAGGATATCTATTCGCTGAGGATGTGCATCCATCATTCTCTACTCTCTATGAATGAGTGAGGGTTGAATTATGGTAGTCCAAGTTTTTATGAAATGATTATTTTCTGGGGGATTTTTTTTCAAAATTGAATGAAAAATTGTTAGATGTAAATTTATATTTCAAAATTTTGATTAAAAAAATCATTTTATAAAATAATTAGACAATATTTTTATTTAAAAAAAAAAAATATATAGAAAATTGATTTATGATGATTTATTTAAAAAAAAAAACAAATCATACTTTTATCTAAAAACCAAATCATACCATTCTCTTCATAGAAATGTCAATATTTGTTTGTAATCTCTTATAAATCCTCAATATATAATAATAATAATAATAATAATAATAATAATTTATTTTTAAGGTCACCGCTAAGCCACACTAAATTAGTGTATGAGACTCCCTTAATTATGGGATAAATCACCTCTTAAAAAGAAATACAATTTGTTAATACATCATAAAGATTTACAGTAAACAAATTGAAACCAACATATAATACATCACATCATCTTCATTTAAAAAAAAACAAATATCTCGATAGAAATGTCCATATTTATTTGTTATCCCTTATAATCCTCAACATATAATATATCACAAGGATTTTTAGTGAACAAAGACGAACCAACATATAATACATCACATCTTCTTTATTTAAAAAAAACAAACCATGCCGTACATTTCCTATAATTAAAGTACCACTATGAATATTTAAAAAAATAACGCATTTTTCACAAAGTAATCTTTTGTTTTTAAAAGAAAAATTATAGCATTTTAAGGGGATGGAATATAATTTTTTAATATAATAATTTTGATATCAATTTTGAAAGTTTGTGTTGAAATAGATATAAATCCATTATAAGTATGGATTTATCAAGAATTAAGAAGGATCAAATATTTTGATGTGTAAATTTTTTATCAATTAAAATGGATTTAAGTTAACATTAGGAAAATATGTATTTAATCATTTAAAATGGATTTAAATTAAGATAAATATAAAGATAATAACATTTCTATGTTAATATCATATTTATAGTATTTATATTTTTTATATAAATTTGCAATCTAGGTTATCAATTTTATTTCTTTATATAACATTTTTCTATAATAATAATTTAAAAAATAAAAACAAATTGATATATGAGCTGACATATACTATTATATATAGTCATATCACTTATTTGTATAAAAACATTTTCAGTATACTAAATTGTAAATTGTTATAATTCTGAATTCTGAATTGTAGGAAGAATGAACATAGTTTAGATAAGGTCAAAGAAGTCAAATCATTCTAGAAACTCCTAGAATAAGTTGACTAGTCAAAGTGGGTGAAACTAGGAGCTAATCATGGGTTTGGTTGTTGCAATAAGAAAATAATTAAAAATAAATTAGTTGCAACTAGAAGTGGAGAGTTTACTATTTGTGGATAAAGTGGTTATAAGTGCACAAGTGGTTAGAAGTGGGTTAGCCCTAAAATAAGGAAGTTGAGTTAAGTTGGTTAGAAGGTAACCTCTAGAGGAAGCTACTTGGAGAGTATAAATAAAAGAGAAAGGGTCTCCTATTAGCATGCATTGACAACATTGAATATCTATTATTGTGTAAGGTTTATTGCCAGTACTCATTGATACATATGAAGTTACACAAGTCTAAGGTAGCAAGAAGGGTTGACGGTGAAAGTTTTGGAGTTGTAGAAATACTTAAAAAAAACCTAGTTTTTTAGGTGCATGCGGGTTGCAATGGAAGAGGTCACTTACGTATCCAAGATGGTAGTATAAAAGGGTGCATACGTTTGGAAAAACCATGAAATATTAAGTTGTTGAGAGTGTCAGGTTCTTAGATTCTGAAAGCAATTTACCAGGAAGGCCTACTGTGATCAGGTACAACAAATCTATCTACATGTTCAAAAGGTATGTCATATTCTTATGTGTAGTTGGATATTGTTGTCTACATGAGATATAGTTATGGGAGTTTGAGGATTTTCCCTAGAGAGGTTGTTGGTTGTATGGAACTTATTGTATGAGATAGATCTACAGAAATGCAGTGTTGGTATGTCTAATAGTCATCATTGGTACACCTTGTTGGTTTCAGTGTTGAGGCATATCTTGTAATTCTTGGTACATGGTTAAGAGTTTTTGTGGTACATGATTAAGGGTTCTTGGTTGTGCTTTGTTGTTGAATTTTTTGGTATAGTTTGAGGCTACATATCAGTGAGGTTTTGATGTCTAGTCCATGTGAGGGTTATTACACTTGATCATGATCGTATACACATGTATGGCACATGACTAGAGAGACATAGATGCAATTGGATAAGGGATATGTATGATGATGTATGTATAAGGCACAACTACAGATTGGACACAATGACATGTTACAGGTTGATGTGAGAGAGACAACAAAGAGTCTGAGTTTTAGAAAGGTTAAAAACATAGCTTTATGAAGGTGTATGCAATATGTAGTATAGACAGACCATGTACATACATAGGATGTAGTATAGATAGGTTGCATACATACATGATATGAAGCATATACATGTCATGTACTTGTGGTATTTATTGAAACATGTGGACTTCTGGTACATGATTGATTACGAGTTATTGGTACAGGTTGGTTACAATTTGTTGGCATAGATTGGTATAGGTTTATAGTGGTATATCTCACACAGATAGTGTGGAAGTGGCTTCATCATTTGAAACTTATATTTTAGGGCAGTTGGACGAGGAAAGGAAAGGTGGTTGTAGCGTCCTTTTAGTTGGTGCCAAAGAATCAGGGAGTTGGAGCCTAAGAAATAGGTGTTTGTAGCCACCTTCTGCAACTTGTAGCCAGAGAACATAAGGGGTGATATCCTCCTTATAGTTTTAGCTAGAGAATTGGGGAGTTGGAGCTTCCCTTAGGCTGTATCCTAAGAAACTAGGGGGTTGGAGCCTCCTTCTATTTGGATCTAGAGAATTGGAAGCTGGTGCTTCCTTGAATGTAATTATCTACATATAAGAAAAGCATTATGTGGTTTTCTCCCGTATTCGGTTTCCACGTAAATATTGGTGTACCATGCATTGTGTGGATGTGTTTGTTATTGTTTATTATGCACGAATGGATGTTAATGTTTATGTATGTTAATGTTTATTGAAAACATGTGTACAAACACAGGGATTTGATGTTTGGCAATCAATAGTACATGGATATAAATATCATACCACTCCTCCAATATATCACAATGGAAATAATCTCAGTCTAAATAATTGGAAAGCCAAAAATGTCATCATGAATGGTCTGGTTGATTCAGTATATTTCAAAGTTATGCATTGGAACTCCGCAAACAAGATTTGGGACAAAATTTAGAATGTTTATGAAGGAGACGCCAAATTCAAGGTAGCAAATCTTCAAACTTACATAGGTAAATTTGAAAATATGAAGATGAAGGAATATCATTGTAGCTTACTTTTTACAAGTTGATGGAACAATGAATGAAATTAAAGGATTGGGAGAAGAAGTTGATGAATCTATAAGTGTTCAAAAAGTACTAATATATCTTCGAATGAGATTTGATCCCAAGATATCAACACTAGAATAAATAATAGATCTGGATTCGATAAGCATGGATGAGCTACATGGAATATTCAATTACATGGATAGGAGAATCCAATTACAAAAGAAGCAGCATTCAAAGCATCCAAGATGTCAAAGAAAAAGGGAAAGAAAAATCCAAATTTAGAATGTAGTTGTAGCGATGATTCAGAAGAAGATGAAGAAATGGAAAACTTCATAAGAAAGTTGCAAAAAATAACAAGTAAATATAAAGGTAATCCTTCGTTGAAATGTTTTAATCACGGTAAAATTGGTCATTTTGCAAATAAGTTTCTTTATGCCATAAATTCAAATAGTGATGAAGAGGAAGAGCCCAAGAAAGAAAAGAAATATCAAAAGGGAAATTGGAAAAACAAAAAAAAATTCTTAAAGAAAAATATATACTCAAGAAAAGACAATTCCTCATCTAGTAAAGATGATGAAACCGACAATGATTCATAAGAGGAAGTATTTATGGCCAAGGAAAATTAAACAAGAAACTTTGCTATTTAAGAAGAGGAAGATGAAGTCGGTCTCAGAGTAGAATTAATTAGTGCCTTAGAATAACTAAGGAAAGAATGAAAGAAAAAAAAGTTACTCAAGAAAGAACTAATCGAAACTCAGAATCTCTACTCAAAGGAATTCAACCATATGATTACAAAGTTGAAAGTATAGGTAGAAGAGGACAGAAGGATTGAAGAAATACTCAGAAGTCAGCTAGCAGTGAAGGAGAAGGCGATTGAAAGGTTGGAAGTAGAAGCATTCACTCTAAGAAAAGATCTTTAGAAGAAGGACATGCAGTAAGATAGAGACAAGAAATTGGACAAGATCCTCAACAATTAAATTCCATACTATGACAGGTGAAGACTAGGGGGTGAGTGCAAGAAATTGGTGGTTGAAAAACTGGCAATGACATGATTAAGAACGTGCACTCCAAAGAACACATGTGTGCTCTTAGGAACACATACGCGTTCCTATACATATAGGTTTGAATATGGTTGAACCTCCATGTAGTCTTAGTGGAAAAACTATGTGCATGGAATTAAGACCACCCACACAGTCTTACTGATAAAAATATATTAAGGGCTCAAGCGTAATTTGTGCCCAAATCACGCCTGTGATTCTCTCATTGGGAAAATATAGTGGAGCTAGAGGAGAGGAAGAAAGTGAGGAGGGGGCCATCATGTCCAAGTATTTTACATTTTTCTTAATTTTAATCTTATTTAGTCATTCCAATGTAGTGATTTTCTCCCAATAATCTAAATTTAAAAAAAATGTAATTTTGTATTTTAAATAAAAAAGGAACCTAATTTACATGCCATGGATTTTAAATTGCAGCATATATAATACAATGGAACTCCGAGACAATTTAAACCCCTCACAAGAAAAGCAAGAAGATCAAAACCCCAACCCACCACCACCACACAATGTAAACACTGAAATTGATGAAGGTTTGGTTATATTATGAACCCTTGAGGAACAATTAAGGGAGACTACAGATCCTATCATAGTCTCCTTTGCCACTTCTTTGGACATCATTGTGTAGTACTCCATTGCAAGTGCCCAAGGGAAATTGACCTCCATTTATGATTATAGGGAACGAATGTATGAGTACTATAGCATTGGTTTGGACATAAACCAAATCAAAGAATTGGGCATTTCAAAACACAAAATATTATATATTTGTAGGGATCATATAAATGGAAAAGAAATACCATTGACTAGGAAACACATCTTCTTTCACTATTGTATCCATCCCCATATTAATCAAAACTAGATGAATAGGTGGTACATGGTTTTTGATGAACCTCTCTACAATAACAGTGATATGCCCTTATATGTTTTGAGAACCGAGAGCATGTCAACTACTTTGACATTGGTGACTTCCATGGAGTGCGTCGATGGTATGCATAGGAGCAAGTGCATGATAGGCGCGACCCTACTTTAGTTCCCTATCCCTTCAGGTGAAGGCCTGAAACCCCTACCAAAAATCATCTTGTTGCATAGAACTTGCAAAAAGTACAACTAGCCATCTCCTCTTTGACTCATAGCCTAGTGCAACACAATAGATTTGTTGCACTATCTCAGTAGGAGGTGTTTTTCAGTGACATTGATATAGGAGTTAGAGCATCAACATCCATAGGAGAGTAGAGTGAGGAGAGGGCACATAGACATAGTAGTCGTCCGTGTGAACCTCACAGATGCTCGAGCTGCAGGTAGACATGGTATGGGCCTATAGAGCCCATTGGACCTCATAGCTTCATGGAGGAGGTTAGTATCTTAACCCTTTCTATGTTTTTCGTTATTATATATTTATTTTGTAATTTTTGTATTTATATAGATATTCGATTGTATGTTTTTTTGTAGTTGTTGCACCCCAGTAGCAAACCCTCTATGACTCTGGATGCATGAATGCCTAGCCCCACCACTGATGCATCAGTAGAGGAAACATGTTAATTGGGTGCATCATACACACAAGTATGTATCACATTTGATAGATTCATCATAGTCATTTATTTATTTTATGACATCCTCAAATTTTTTATATGTTCTCTTATTTCTATAGGATTTGGCACCAGGCAATGTTGGGCATTTTCCATCTAGGATGGACAAGTCACCAGCGTCACAGGTATCATGTGTAAAGTTAAATATCATATAATTCTCAAATTGTTTGTGTTTATGTTTTTGAACTTTACTATTTTGTACTAATAGTTCAATTTGATTCATATGTATGCAGTTCCCCGATATATTTTCTAGGTATAGTAGTATTGCACCCCCTGGGAACCTGGGCATTGCTTCTGGGTTGAATTAATCCAAGCCTAGGGTGTTTGAATCACTTTTATATGCTAGGAGCATCCATCACAACCCACCTTTATACCACCCACCCCCACCACCACTCTCATCCCCATCAACAGAGATTGTGATAGTAGAGGTTGTCTCGGAGTAGGTTGTACAACCTAGTGCTCCATCTTCCATTGAATATCCATCGATGCCTAAGATATTCACGATGAGATAATGCATTGATGATAACTTTTTATGTTTCACGAATTTTTTTTTACACATATTTTGTTTAATTTTCTTGACTTGATTTTTGTAACTGATGTAGGGTGGCATTGCAAAGAGATTGGGGTCGTCGAGGAGGGTAACACCCTCACGATTGACAATTTCATATGCAGTGAGTTGTCTTAGGTTAAATTAAAAGTATCAATTTGTATGTCTATTAATTCATTGATGAAAAAAAATTATATCATTGTCTGTTCTTTGTGTAGTCTCGAGAGCATCGAAGCATGCCTAGACCTAGAACCTCTTGACGTGTATCCTAGAGAAAGAGAAGAAATATATATTTACACGATGCTCTTGAGGGTGGCAATGGTCAATGATTGACCAACTATCTCCTTTTTGTAGCTAGGCCACAATATAGATGTTTTTTGTGTTAGGGCACTTATTGTCGCTTTGTATATTGGGCACGAGTTGTCATTTTGTAAAAAATATACAATTTAGACGATGTTGAGTATATATATATATATGAAATTCATGACACTTTTTTTATGATTCTCATTGTTTCTACATTTGATGTTAATGAATATATGAATTTAAAAGTGTTTGAATTCCAAAGTGTATGAATTTTATGTGTATTAATCCCTTGATTTGATTCTAAAGTGATTATAAATACTTGCATTATGGATTAAGGAATAGATTATGGTGGAAAGATTGCTAAGTGCTAAATCCATAAGCAATTAATTCTTCTCAAGTATCATTGCTTTCTAATCAACCATGTATTTGTCCATCATCAATAGATCATTCATTCTTAAATATTTTCATGAATGTTGTGAATATCTATATTCTAACTCACATCCAACAATATGGACTACCTCTTGAATTATCTCCATCTAAATTAAATGACAATCCACACTAAAATAGTGGTCACTTGAAAATATTGTGACTTTAAAAAAGGCATATTACAACAATTTATTATAGAAATAAATTTTCTCATTTATCTTCTACATTATTGTAAATCACTTAACAATTTTAGGTTAATGTTATTTTCTAGGGAACACACATTATTCCACTATTTCCATGCATGACATGTATAAAATCATTTGATTTATGTGTAACCCTTCATAAATGCCAAAAACACTAGTCAAGGACTCATTAATGCACATGTTTGTTTAGATTGTGTAGTTGGTATATGTAAATTTTGTTAAACCTATCAATAATTAATAATATTTATTCGGTATTCCATGATATCCACTAAATTTGTTGATTTTGATCAATAGAATGAGAGAGTTCACATGGAAACTAGATCTTAGAATGGGTATCATTTTTCACCTACAAATAAAGGTTTTGAGGTTACATTCATGACACACTATAGAAAGTAATGTTATGCTACCAAAATTCCTCAAGGGAGACTTGAAACTATTATTCTTTTCCCTTCACCATCTATGAGAGTTTATTGCACATTCCTACCCAATTTTTGGGTTAGATAACACAAGGAGACAAATGACCCTCCCAAACCTAATCCCATAAACATGTTGATACCATGCCATTTTCATTCCTTTCTGATTCATTCCATGCTATGCCATGCCATTGTCATTTCCACTCCATTGTCAAACCTTTACATGCCATTCCCATGCCTTTCCAAGTCATGGCATTCCATGCTATTTCCATGCCATAACATTTCCATGTCATTTCCATTCCATGTCACTATCATGCCATGCAATTCCATTGTCATGTGGCTTCCCATGCCTTGTGATGTAGTTTCCCATTTTAACCTATATGTAACATCCCGCTCTGGCGCACTTACCAAACTTATTCTTGAGGACAATTGCTCGCAAGTGATCTGGATTTTTATGATGATAAAATTTTTTCCTTCATTATGATGCGTTAAGTTATATGACAGGATGTTTTTACTACATTGATGTAGACAGGTGCTGCTGACTCAGTTTCATTGAGTGTGCAGGGTTTCAGACCTTGAGGATGCAGAGGCATTGGTTGGAATCCGGATTGAGTCAAGGAGTGGGTTATTTGAGTTGTTTCATTTACATTGATATTAATATGTTTTGATGATATGCTAATGATTTTATGATATGTTGTTGACATGATCTGACATGATGGTTGATGATGCAGGCTGACGATAGCTTGCCGACCAGACTCACATATGGAGTAAAGGGGTCACACACGAGTTCC
>JZKD02S1842716.1:331385-346972 GCA_000966675.3 Picea glauca
GAAATGTGAGATAAATGAAAGATGGTTAATATTTCATGACAGTGATATCGTAGTTTTTATTGTTGATAATAACAAATATGGTGCAATAACCTTGACTTACGTACAATAAATTACTGTGAGTTAGTAAATTAAAGTGGTTGTTCATTTAAACAATGTTGAACTTGGGTTTCATTGTCGGAGTCCCTTAGTCACGCGCCTTCCGTAAGGGGCGTAATTGTTCTTCTTATTTTTTTATACTTGATTGTGGTCAGTTTTACTTTGTCACTAAATGTTTGCGTTGTGCACCTTATGCCTATGGTCGTTTATTGACGCAGTTACTCGTCATGTGCCTTTAGTCTTCTTGTGATGAATATCGTGGTCGTGTCTTGTCAGTTGTCTAGGGCGTCGCACAGTTAGCATGTTGTTACTTCTACACGCGCGCACACACTTAAGGAAAAAAAAAAAATTGCACCTGTTATTAGAATGGTTGTCGTAACGAGGCTGTTCGTTACACTATATAACAATAAATATAATTTTCCAATGTCATGAAATAACATTTCCATGTCTCGCCAAGCCAACAAATTATATTAACTATGTTAAAACAGGATAAATATAACAACCCTTAACACAACTAATCAATAAATGAAAGGGGCTAAAAATGCAAGCATAAACTAGGGTTTAGATAATGAATGCTTGTTGAAATGAAAGATACACATAACAACCCTACAATTTTCAATACATCAAGGAATGGTATGGTATGGTATGAATTGGAAATGGTATGCTATGGTATGGTATGCATTGGCAATGCCAATGGAAATGACATCCATTGTCAATAGAAATGGTATGCATTATTATGGTATTCATTGTCATGTTATTTCCTTGTATGGTATGCATTTGCAATGGTATGGTATGGTATGGTATGTATTTCCAATGCTATGCATTGGAAATGGAAATGGTATGCATTTCCTTGCCATTGTATGGTATCCATTGGAAATGGTATGGTATGGTATGGTATGCATTGGCAATGGAAATGCCAATGGCAATGGAGTGGTATGCATTGGCAATGGTATGGTATACATTGGAAATGGAAATGGAAATGGTATGCATTGGTATGGTATGCATTTCCTTGCCATTTCCTTGTATGGTATGAATTGGAAATGGTATGGTATGCATTGGTAGTGGCCACATAGACATATTCTAAAATGCTCGTCCTTCCATCTGAAACATGGACATGTTGAAAATAATGTCATGTCTTTTCGATGAAGTCCTTCATGAAGTCACAAAATTGTACTTGGGAAGTAACCAATTGTATCTTTTTTCTTTCATGTCCTACATCAATATCATATGTCACATATTTAAAGCTTTGCAAGGCAACCTCCTTCCTCCCCAATTCATACTCATCACTTACATAGAAGCACTTTATTAGTAATGGCATTCCACCGCACGTTGGGAAAGTCCCATCTAAGCATGAAATTTGATAAAATGTAAAACCCACTGGCCTTGTACACGATGTTGTGAATAAAGTCTCTTGATGATGAGGGCGACAATATAACTAGGAATTCTTGCAAAAGGGTGTTATGAAAAACATGAAAATATATATATGTGTGTATGTGTGTGTGTGTCATATTAAAAACCATAGTCAATGTGATATCTACAACAACATGTGTTTTGCATTGTGTTTATTCGAACATACCAAGGCTTGCATTTATGGAAAGATATTTGGCCTAAGTTAAGTTCACTATGTACTATTTTGAATCTCTCATACAATTTTTTATGTGTAGTTTCAAGATAGTGTTTAATATGGGGTTCACGATCCCTAAATCCCCTTCTAAATTTTAATACATATTTTTGGTTGGAAGAGGTCCTTGTGTTATCATGCTAGAAATCCTGAACTAATCCCTTAACCACTCCAATTAACTTCATGTCGGAGTGAGGTAGCCTTCCAGTGAAGGCCCACAAATATGTCGGGGCACTTGTGTCGAGGCTATCTCGTCTATGAGAATACTTTCTAATGGTTTTGACACTGCATTTCAATAGGTGAGTGGTTTCTTGTAGAAAACGATGTTCTCTTGTGATCTTGCTAAAAATTGACTAGGAGAAGACATGTCAGGTAGCATTACAGTCTTTAGAACGAGAATTTTTACAAATTATTTGAAGAGTATATACACGGTTTCGTACTATATGATGACTTGTTTCTACAATTTTGACTATTTTAATGCCTAAAATTCTCCTAACAACAGTCAAACTTCTAGATTTTGAAAAATATAAAAATAATTGACATTTAGCAACATCAGATTTTGGTTCAAAATATTCTTGAATGATTTTATAAGAGTGATAAGGAATAGTGTGATTAGGTAACTTATATTCAAGTGATGCTAGACCACTTCCATCGACCTGGATGCATTTAGGAGATCTTCGTCGCCCAATGCTCATTCTAGGTAGGGACGATGAAACCGTATTCTGGGACCCTTGACCTCCGTATTGTGGACTTAACAATTTTTCAGTTTTTTCCCCTTCAATCATCGATGGATCAACTGTGGGAGGAGAGTTGACATGTGATTGTCTAGTTTCTAGAACATTTAACTATCCAACAAGAGATTGCATAAGAGGACATTCTTCACCATAACATTGTACACCAGTTGCTTCTCTAATTTCATCTATTGTATAATCAACTCCAAGAAAATCCTCCATCATTTGGTCATCCACAAAAAATTGTCTTGATGAGATATTGTTTGTATTGCTCTATAATGAACTCTTGTTCTTTTCTTCTTGTGATGGAGGAGAAACAATAGCGTCATATATTATGCTAGAAATTGGATTTCCCTCTTCTAAAAGGCCATGCTTTGACATACGTAACTTTTCCTTTTTTCCTTCTTCTTATAACTTTTCTATCGGTTTCTTTTTTCTTGGGGGCTTTCTTTATTGAATTCGGTGGTTCCCCGTGTTTAAAGAAAAGAATTGGATTCCAAACACCCACCACAAATTTGTCTTTATATTATGTAATAAGGCATAACCAAGTGGAGAAATTTGTTTTAGTATTACAAAAGAAGACACATTTAATAATTCCAATTCCAATTGCACTTTGAAAATTTTGTCTTCGAATTCCAAGAAGACACAAGAAGAAACAAACACAAATTCCAATTTAACTTGGACAAATTTGTCTTCCAAGTCCAAGAAGAAATAAGAATATGAAAACAACAATTACCATCACACTTTGAAAAATCTATCTTCCAATTCCAAGAATACACAAGAAGATACAAACAACAATTCCATTTTCACTTGGACAAATTTGTCTTCCAATTCCAAGAAGACACAATTATATACAAACAAAATTCCAATTGCACTTGACAAAGTTGTCTTGCAAATTTTCTTTCTATGGTCTCGAAATATCACAAAAGTCTTTATGAATCTAACAAGAACACTAAAAAAAGTAAAACCTGTATGTACTGGATGTTTCTGTCTGAAGTTGTCACAGTTTTTTATTGACCATGAGATAGATGAGGTGGGGAGTGCTAGGAACCAAAAAATTCCCAACAATAACGTGCATGCATTTATAGAATGCGTGGGCACTAAAGCACATCTTCATTCTAGGAACGCGCACACATTCTTGTCGAGAAAAAATGACCAAATCAGTCAAGTCACAGAAGTGCATGTGTGCTCTTAATGAAATGGATATAGAATTTAATATACACCAAACCTCTTTATAAATAAATATGTATAGGGGTATGGGGACAACTAATGCCTAAGGGTTTAGGACTGAAATTGTTTTCAAGGATAAAGCAATTGTTAGAGCACCAATATGTGGTTGATGTGGGTGCAAGTGTTGTACACAAGGTATATGCATAGTGCACTCACGGATCGAGTTAATATAGGGTTAAGTGTTATCAGTGAAAAATCGTCTGTGACATTGCACACAATGGTTGAAGAAAGGCATCGATGTCAAAAACAATTAGTACACCTACAATATCAAAATCCATCAAAAAGGCAAAAAACTATATGCTTGGTTCAAAAATTAAAGTGCGCAAATTCACCAAAGAAAGCGCGTGCACTGTGCGAAGAATGTGAGTGACAACACAAGCCTAATCGCACACTCTGCACAAGATGCACGACTGTCTACAAGAAAAACAACACACTTGTCGTGAAAAACAAATTTATGAATCTTGTCGGCCTCTCAACCACTTCCAGTCTGACCCCCAACACAATTTAACACTCAGTCTGAGTGAAATCTAGCTTGGAATCTTCTCAAGGGATAGGAAGTGCCCTAAAAGGCCCCTTGTTCACACTATGAACCAGTTGTATCTTGCCATGAATGAAGACTATAAATATGTTCCATGGGTGTGTTAAAAAAATAAAAAATTCAAGGTATTGTTATGCTGCAAGAATTCTTCTTGGAGAATCCTCTTTTCTCTTGGAATCATTCAAGCACTATAGCAAGGGACATTCCACTCACCTCTTGAGAGGATTAGCATTGTATTTTTTCACCATTGTCATTTTCAATTGAATGAAGAGAAGAGATCTCTATTAGGGAACTCAAGAGCCCTCCCAAGGAGGAAGAGGGAATTCATAATTCCTTGCCTTTCTCTACGGTGTTATTCTATCAATATATTGATCCATTGGTAGTTATATGATTGTCATGTTTTGTTTTCATGGGTCTAGTTTTTGCAAGTTTCTCTAACATTTATTTCTCTTTGTTTTTATTTTTATTTTCTTGTTTGATGTGTATTTGGTTATCTAATCAACTCACAAACCTTTGTCTTGTTTGGATGACTTAACTAGGAAAGTAAGTGGTTTCTTTTTGCTCACCCATGTAACAAAACCAACACAACAGATTGGTGACCATACTGGGGATTGATATCAAATTCCTCCCTATTTAAGTTTTGAGAGCACTTATTTTTAATTGTTTGGATATGCAGGTACCAAAAATGGCCTAATCCAGTCTTCCAAAGTAAGAATTCAGAGCCAAGGCAAGAGAATTGCATTTTGAAATTTCTTTCCCGACATGTTACAGGCAATGCACGGCTTTTGAGGTACACAGACACACATTTTTCACACTCTGCACTCTGTGTGCATGAAAACCTTCATAATCCACACATTATGCATGCTTATCACAACTGTCAGAACTACAACACGTGCATAAGTTCATTTTTTGCAAATTGTAAGTGTTTTTATGAGACCATATTGGGGAGACCTCTAGGGTTTTTTGGGGATGTTCTTTTGGGTAGTTTAATTGGTTTAACTACCTTTTTGAGTTTCTGTAAGTTTTTGTGTCTTTAAGGGATTCTCGTCTTCAATACCAATAGTCCTTGCCTGGTTTGCTTGACTGTTGGTTTTCATTTTCTTGAGAAGTTACAGAGATGTACGCGTCCTGTAGTGGGTCTGCACATGTACATACACACCCTACCTTTGGACAACCTGCATACATATGCAGGCTGCTGAAGTGTCAGTAGCGTGTCTCTGTTGAGAAATTTTTTATTAAATAAGAGGAAGTTATCCTCTTCCCTGTCATAAGTCATACTTCTTAGGGGTTTTCTTTATCTAGTCCTAGTCTCTATTATAACAGTCTATAGCCTAGGTCTGACCTCAGCATAGGGTTTTTAGACAAGTTTGTGAGTCTTTTATGATCTGCCTGTTTGGTATTACCAGTGACTCCCTGCAATCTACGATGGGCCAAAAGTAATTTCTTGGTCTTTTATTGTCGTCATTTTTTCCTTTTTTTCTTTAGAAGAAAATAAAAGAATTCATTTTCAAATTTCCTGTTTTGAATCAAAAAAAAAAAAAAAAAAAAAAAAACATTTCTTTGTTTGGTAAAAGTAGTTCAGATTAATTGCTTTATTTACCAAGGAAAAAAAAAGTTTTTCTTAAGTTGTTTATTTGAATGCTTAGGACATTAAGTAGCTCGTAGTCAAGAGAAAAAATTGTCTTAGGTTTTTCTTTTCAAAGATCTGAGAAAAATAGTTACGAAAAGTTTGGTGAAAGAGTTTAATTTGACAAATCTTTATTTGTGAAGAAGACGTAGTTTGTTTTCAGTTTCACTTCCATTCCCTTTGACTTAAGAAATCCACTAAAATTAATTCTTAATTAAAAGTTATTAGACTTTCAGTTTGAAGGGTCCATCAATTTAGTCTAGGCTAGAGCCTTGATTTAGGATTGGAGAGGAAACTCTTCAAGGCTACAAAAGAAAACATAAGAGTATGTGCTAGGGAGTGCTTGAAAGTCCAGTAACTGCGAAAGTTATCAGTGACCCTCCTCTAACACAGTGGTTAAACACAAGGTCGCGTGCGGAAAGATAGCGAAGAAAACCCCTCCAAATACTGACCAAGCATAGTGGGGAACACATATAGAGGGCTTATCTTGGGATTTCGTTGATCGCATTTTCCATGGAGCTTCGTGGCTCTTGAATCTGTTCGAGGTCCTCAATCATCTTCCAGAACACTTTCTTTCGATACCCTTGATAGGTTCTGGGCTTGATACCCTGCTCATTGTGGTCCACCCGACCATCGAATGTACCTGCCTAGTGACTGTTCGTGTGCTGGAAACCTAGTTAACTTTATCTTAGTGAATTACATAGATGACTGTGGGCGAATACTGCAGTACCTACGGAAGACATCGGGCCACACTTTGTAGAGTATACCCAGAGGGTGCTTCCGTATTCGAGTTGCACTTGCATCGGTAAGTTTCTCTAGTGTTGGCTGATGTAACTGTTCTTCCAACTAGCTAGTGTTCTGCTTGTCTTGTCTCATAGGAGATTTTTCTAGTGTGTGCTGGAATTTAACGTTAATAGAAATCCCTAGTTTGTCATTGATATTGTCACACTGTGGAGGATCAGGAGCTCTGCCAATCATGAAGGATTCTTCACTTTCCATCAGTTAATATAGAGCCACCCCTGCCACCGCTAAGGAAAAGACTAGACCAACAAGGGTCTTTTGAGGCGACCGAGACGCATAAAACTGAGCCCGACCCATCTCCGAGAGGAGAACATTTGATTACGGAGGAACCAACCATTTCTAACGTTGGAGTAGAATCCATTGGTCCGTATAACCCTCCGGTCACTAATCTATTATCTCCCATCGTCGTACAGGTTAAACCTTACGAGCGTCAGGTAGTGTCACAACAACAATGGAGACAAATGATGCTACTTATTCAGGTAATTTTCATATTCCTTCTATGAATGTCACTACAGGGGGTTTTCCACCTCCTAACCAACCATCATCGGTCCAGACCACTATGGTCCTAGCCACCTCTACCTCAGGCAATAGTATGATTCCGTCTATGGTGGTGATTACTACCCCTTTCATCCAGAGTGTGACATGCCCTCCGTTCTCATACTGGATGCTTGGCTTCGATACAAACTATTTCCTTTCCTATTTTACTCTACATAATTTAGGTCTAGGGGTAGGGGCCTCGAATGATCCTCTGCAAGGATCCATGGGGGGCACTTCATCTCCCTATAATGCTTTCCCTTACAGAGGGGGTCATATACCTCCTTCACCCCCTTCGCTTGGTGGTGCTCACAAGCACTCCTCCGGGCCGAACATAAACTATAGTTCATTTGGAGCAGGTTGTCAAGGAATTCCTTCTTATGGCATGCCAGCAGGTTCGACATTGTTCTCTTTGTTCGACATGTTTGGTAACAATGATTTCTCGTCAAATGTCATCTCAACCGAGGGAAGCCCTGGTTATGGACAACAAAATCATGTGCAGGGTACTATTTCTGCACATGGGGCAAACTTAGGAATTCCTTCCTAACAAGTACCTTGGAATCCATGGCAGGGATCAATTCCCTTGTCAGGGATGCCGACTGAGGGCAACCCCTTCTATAGCCAATGGAACCCCGGGCTAGGCTCAAGACCTATGCCCATCGAATCGGCAGGGGGAAACCCTTCCCAAAATCCTTGGAATGCAACGCAATCCCAACCTTCTACATCCTATTACGGGAGTCAGTCGATGATGTCTCAATAAGCACATAATCCATACGCTGGTCATGACCATGGTTATTACCAGAACCCTGGCCATCGCCCTAATGTTTCCTGGCAACTTGGTGCCATCCAAACTCTAGGATCCTTTTTCCCTGGTTGTAATCAACAACCCAAATTACCATTTTTGGCAACTTTTCACTTGCCAAACTTGACAAGGTTATTAAACAACCCCATATGTCATGATCCTCGTCGGCCTCCCATGCCAACGAAGTTTCCGTCGGACATTCCAAAGTTCAAAGCTAAGCCTAATGAAGATCCAGGCGATCATGTGACTACCTTCCATTTATGGTGCTCATCCAACTCTTTGAGAGACGACTTTGTTTAGTTGTGTTTGTTTCAACGCACTCTCATCAGGAGTGTTGGGAAATGGTATATCGAGCTCAACCGCTCAGGATACTCTACCTTTGGCAAATTGGCGATGGTTTTATTAAACCATTTTCAATTACCTGTGAGATACGATGTCGACATCGAATTGGTGGCCAACTTTGAGCAGACGAAGGCGGACCATATCTCAGATCACATCTGAGAATGGAGACATCAAGAGAGTTTGATAAAAGTACTAGTCCCACCAGCATTCCTGCTTGAGTGGTTCCTTAAGTCTTTGGTACCATAGTTATCTAAAGACATCGCAACGTCGGAGGTATTTTAAGAAGAAGAAGCGATAATGAGAGCTCAACTGCTAGAGATGGTTTACTCTCAGTTTGGTTTACTTTACAAAGTTTTTCTAGATGCACCACGGTCAATACTTGACAAGACTAGACAAAGATATGGACCACATGTCGATGGCATTGTTGGTTCAGTGAAAATGAAGCCCATTGATCAGCTATCAAATCAATTGCAGCAATTTTCAATACAACAAATAATGGCCAGCCAGACCACTGGTTCGGTTGCTCCCCCTACTCAAGCATCGGATGTACACAGTGTGAAATCGACAAACCCGAAGGCCACCTTGTAGCCTAATGAAAAGAAGAAACAACGAAAGAAGGGTAAGGGGGATCAGAAACCTACCAATAATGTTGGCCGGGGAAACACAAAAAAGAAGAATTCAAAGTATCCGTGTAATCTTTGCACATAAGACCATCTGTCTCACTAGTGCCCTTGGCTTGTGGAGGCCCAGAAGTTATTGGCACAGTAGCAGCCTGCAATGTTAAGGAACCCATTTCCAGATGGGAAAAATTTAACTCAAGCCTCTTCAAGCGTGGAAGGGGGCAGTCAGGGACCCCCTTCACCTTTGAGTAATCCTTTGTTCGTGAATGTGTACATGATGAAAGATACCATTGATATACCAACTACGAAACATGACTATGGAATTTCAAACATCTCTAAGAAGGGTAAAGAAACCAAAAACCCACCTCTTCCTCTCCAAATTGAGAAGACGTTGGGAGAAACAATGACATACATCCCAAGAGGTGTGTTCAAGAAAGATTCCCACAATCCAAACGCAAGGGCCACCCAGAACTACTCTGTGGTGGTGGATTTAACTCAAACCCCTTATGCAATGTATGCTTTGGAAGTCCCCAGAGTTTCCCTTCCTAGAGAAAGGCTCTTTATCTACCTTAGGATCTGCTGAGACTTGTAATCTCGAAACGATCATGCTTGATACAACCAAATTAAAACCTCATCTCCCTTACCACATGGAATTTCAGATAGTAGTGTCTTACACCACGAAAATGTTTACTCGGAACATTTTCCGCATGGTGGTTTATGAGGGAACTTCGACATGTGTGATGGCTTTGGTGTGTTCGAAGGCCATTGGCCAACCCGTTTTGTCTCAGTCACCTACTCTTCTTACCCCTTTCGACAATCGTTTGTTCCAACCACATGAAATCATCCCCTCTTTCCCTGTATAGTTAGGGGGGAAGACCGTGTGCGTCGAGGTTGAAGTGGTCGATGCATCTCTCGACTACAATATCTTGTTAGGAAAGAGTTGGACCTATGCTATGCAAGTAGTGGTCGTGACAATTTTTTGGGTCTTATTGTTTCCACACGAGGGTCAGATTGTGTCCATTGATTAGTTATCCTTCTCCCGTCCTAACCCTTCATTGGGGGTATCGATGGTCTCGATGATTGATAACCCTCAGCCTGACATCGTCAACATAGGGATTGGTTTGTGCCCACCTTTGATGGTTACTTTCTATTACCCACCTCCAACCAACAATGTCAATTATATATCGGCTATCCCCGACCAGCCTAGGGATGAAATATTTCAAATCTCATTATTTTGTATGAATTACTTTAATGATCCGTGGACTCTTCCTTCCCCATCAGCCACGATGGAACAAATAGAGCACCATGGCATGGCCATGCCCTTGTCCATGGCAGAAGTTGCGTACTCTATAGTCCATCAAGCTTCTGCTGACCCCTATTCGACTCCCACACAGGAGTTAGATCCAGTTCTTGAACTTATTTGGGTTCAAGGTTCCCTCGCCGATACTGATTCTTTAGATTTAGTCTTTCCATCAGATGAGGTGATTATCGAGGCAATGACTAGTCCAGACAGACCCTGGGATGATCTCCATCACAGATCTTCTTTCCTCCCAGATTTAAGAAGAATTGAAGCAGGTGAATTCACTCTAACTATGACTGGATATAGGGCTTGCCCTATCAATCCTTTGTCTATGCACACTGTTTACGCTAAAGGAAATATGGCAACCGTTGCTAAAACGATACCTATTGATATCTCCAAAACGCTTGGCATCATGGAGAATGTCTTCGTTGGAGTGGAATACTCCCCTGAGGATATTTAAATCTACACATATTTATTTAAATAATTTTGTGATGTGTTTTCCTAGACTTACGAGGAAATGCCAGGCATAGATCCAAGAATTGTCGAACATGAAATCGCGACATATCCTGATGCTAAGCCAGTTCGACAGAAGCTACGTCAGGTTAATCCTAAGAAAGAAACAAATATTAAGGATGAAGTAGAGAAACTACTCAAATCTGGTTTCATCTACCCCGTTCAATTGACTCAATGGGTGTCAAATCTCATTCCAGTCAACAAACAACAGGGTATGATTTTTGTATGTACGGACTTCCGTGATTTGAACAAGGCATGTCCAAAGGATAATTTCCCCACTCCATTTATCAATGAGATTGTTGATGAATGCGTAGGCTGCGATGCCATTTCTTTCATGGATGGTTTTTCGGGATACAATCAGATACATATCAAGCCCAAATACCAACACAAAACCGCTTTCATTTTTCTGTGGGGTACATTCACCTATCAAAAGATGCCTTTTGGTCTGAAAAATGTTGGAGCTACTTTTCAATAGGCAATATCTTTTGCTTTCCATAACCTCAAACACATAGTCGAGGCTTATCTTGATGATTTAGCATCACGATCTCGTAAGAGAGTTGATCACCCCTCACACCTCTGACTTATCTTTGAGCGATGTTGCTACTACCAAATTCACTTGAATCCAAACAAATGAAGTTTTTTCATAACATCGGTTCATCTATTGAGTTTCATAATTTCAACAACATGGATCATGGTCGATCCTCTAAAGGTTGAGGTGATAGTTCAGTTGCCTCCCCCGTGCACAACCCCTCAACTTCAGAGTTTACAGGTAAAAGTGAACTATTTACGGCATTTCATCGCAAACTATGCAAAGATCACAAAGGGTTTCATGAATTACTGAAGAAGTATGTTCCTTTTCATTGGGATGAAGGTGCTCAATGCTCTTTCGAAGCATTGAAACATGCCATCACATCTGCCCCTCTACTTTAACCACCCAATTATAATAAAGATTTCTTATTGTACTTGTCCATTGTGGAGTCGACCATCGGTATGGTCTTGGTTCAGAAGGATGATTTTCTCTCAGAATACGTGATTTATTACCTAAGTCGAGGCCTGGTTGGAATAGAACTCAGTTATTACCACATTGAAAAACTTGTGTTGGCAGCAGTTCATGATGTCCAATGGTTTCGTCATTGCATCTTGTTTCGCAAAACCACCATCATTGTTTTTGTCAATCCATTTCAATACATGTTAACACGACGTGTAATCGGCGGAAATATTAGTAGATGGATATTTATCCTCCAGGAATTCAACTTGGATTTAGTTTCGGCGAAATCCAAAAATTTGTTGGTCTTCGCAGAACTCATCTTGGAACTTCTGGTCGAATCAGGTTATGTTATACCCGAGGAGTCACCTATCAAGGGAGACATGTTTTTTATCGTGTCTTTGGACCCTTGGTACAAAGATATACTAGTCTATCTCGATACTTTGAAGTTTCCCACCTCTGCTTCTCGTGATGAGCCTCACCGTATACGCCATTAGGTCAAGAAATATCTCATACTCGAGGACACTCTATATCGTAGAGGTGTATATTACATGCTTCATCGGTGTCTCACTCATGAAGAAACAAAAATTGTGCTTAACGATTTCCACACTAGAGCATGTGGCGGTCATCTATCTGGGTTAGAAACAACCCAAAATATTCTACAAGTCGGTTACTTTTGGCCGACATTAATCAAATATTGTATTGAATCAGTTAAGAAGTTCCACTCATGTCAGATATTCTCTCGGAAAATGAGAACACACCCCACTCCCATGTTTTCTGTCATCACAGTTGGTCCCTTCACCAAGTGGGGGATTGATTACGCTACATGCAACCCCCCTTCAGTAAGGGGGTATCATTATATCATCATAGTAGTAGACTACTTCATGAAGTGGGTCGAGGCTATGCCAACATTTAAAGATGATGGCGAGACAAAAACTCTATTTTTGTTTAACTAGATAATAGCAAGGTTTGACGTCCCGAGAGAGATTGTCACTAACCATGGAAGTCACTTTCAGAATAAAATGATGTCCGAGTTAACGTCAAATCTTGGGTTGAGGAAAGAACATTCGTCACCCTACTACCCACAAGAAAATGGTCAGGTGGAAGCTGTGAATAAGTCCCTTAAGACTATTCTATAACGAACGATCAATTCGGCCAAGTCAAATTGGCATTTGATGTTGTACTCAGCATTATGGGCCTACCGAATGTCTGTTAAGACTGCAACCAGTTTCTCACCTTTTTATCTCGTTTACGGGCTAGAAGTGGTCTTGCCTATATAGTGCCATATCCCCTCTCTAAATTTGGAAGTACAGTTATTGTCGGACACTTTAGCTCTTGAAGAGCGTTTATTATATCTTGAGCAGCTGGATGGGGAGCGTTAGGATGCAGCCTTGGCTAACATGGCTCACAAACAAAAAGTCATGTGTTAGTATGATCAGTTCAATCATCCTCCTAGTTTCTCTGAAGGTGACCTTGTCCTAGTCTATGACCAAGATAAGGATCCCCTGGGGGTAGGAATTTCAAACCCATGTGGTTCGAACCTTTCATCATAAAGGAGGATCTAAAGAAGGGCACTTATCGTCTGGTGGAATTTGAGGGAAATTATTTGGTGGAGCCTAAAAATGGGTTCTACCTCAAGAAGTATTACTCATAGGTGGGTCGCCTTGGCTGACTTATTATACATATGTATAGTTCTTATACATTTCCTTTTTAGTTTTTGTCTTTTTGGTTTTATGGACGTGTCGTTTTTTATGACATCATTTTCACTGTGGCATATGTCAAGTGAATCAGAGGTTTTCTTTGGGTTTTCTAATGACGCTAGCCGGCACACTCAGAGGCTTGCTTTCACATCTTGGGTGATTTTCACACCTTAGGGCCAGTTGCTATCTTTAGGAAGCATCTGTTTAGGTGACGCCACAAACAATGTTGCCAAATACAATGCAGTCTTATATTTTCTTTGTGACGCTTTGTTGCATGGTATCTCTTACCTCCGGGTCTACTTAGATGCTCAGTTGGTTGTGTCCCAATTAAATGGGGTTTACCGTGTTTACGATCCTACACTACACAAATGGTTCCTTAGGGTATGTCTCTTAGAACTACGCTTTGATTATATTACATATATCCGTGTTCCTAGGATATTGAATCAAATCATAGATACCCTAGATAATCATGTATTAGATTGGAATATTGCATACATGTAAGAAAAAGAACACACGCGCAGATGTAAATACATTCGTAAATAAATGTAATCCATAAGACATAAAAAGTGGTAAATATGCATATATCTATCAAAAAATATCATAGTACATAGGTGGGTGAAAGCGCCTCAAAAACATGTCTAGTAAGAGTCACGGGGCTTATGCCTTAAAAAATATACAAAAGGTGCCTCGTTACGTCAGTAGTCTAGCCTAGCTAAGGGAGGGGCCTGTTTGCCCTGCCATAGTGAACAACAACATTTTCCAAACACCGAAAAAGTTGGACCCAGGTCCGTGGCACCCCAACTACGTAAGGTTGCATCGCTAGCAGCAGATCCTTGATCTCTACCATAGGGACTGCGCGAGTGAGCGCGATGAGGTTCCGCTCCACCCGTCTCAATAATCTCTCAACCTCTCTGGTTGGAGGCCCCCCTACTACTACTGCATCCTGCTTCTGGTCGAGGACGTCACCTAGTCCTCGAGAAGTCTATTGGACGCACTGGTCCTACATTTGTACATAACCGATACATAAGTGTCAAATACTCTCGTATACAAAAAAAAACGATATGTATAAAAAGAAATAAAAATTAAATAACTCTAAAAAAAAAATGTACCCATCTCTCCTCTCTCCGCTTCGAGAGATACATGCATGTCAGGATCTCTAGAAACGTTGATCTTGGCATAGGGGTAGTCCTCTATAGCCATACTCTGCTGAGACCACCAATCAAAGAAAGCATCATTGAAGGGATCAACAGTCCTCCCTCCCCCCTGTCGCAACATCAACACCGACCATATGCATAATGCTAGGAGAGAGGCTACGTGCCCTCATATCGTCTCTCGTAGACTAATATTGGGTACCCTCTCAAATAAAAAGGAGAAAAGAACAATCCCAAAACCAAAGTTTTTGTTCTCCCTTATCTGACACTATGTTAACTATCTCTTCATGCAATCTAGAATGGTTGTACTCCAGTCGAAAATCAGTGCATTTAAGCACTGCACTACATAATGCATGTGTGTCTGGGAGGCTTGATGTAACGTCGTGGATCCAGTGATCCTCTCAATTATTAGCACTATAAATTTCAACGATATATTGTTGATCTTGTTTATCGACACCTGAGAACACACTTTCTTAGTACCAACTTTGCAATGGAGTCCAATCAACTCCTCAATGTTGTGAGGCCCAGGGGAAAAGGTACGCAAGTTGACTGCATCCCCTCTCCTCGAGAGACCTGTTAGGAAGTAAATATCTTCAGTTGTTGGAGTCAACGACTGCCCCTTAAGGATAAATGTCCCAGCGTTATGATGCTAGTAATCTATCAAAGCATTCAACAACCTGGGTTGTGCCCTCATGAATGGACACTAGAATAATTTCAACAACCCACATTGGGATAATACAATGATAGCAGTAGGGTCTTGTGACACCAAAAATTCAATATCTTCATTCTCCCTCTCTCTCTAATGGATATACATCCTGCAAAATGAAAATTTCATGGGGAGTTAACTCTTTATTTTTATTTTTTTCCACATATTGGAGGGTGTACATGGGCTGTATTGGACACAGTCGAGTATGCATGCATGCATATCATTTTCTACACACGGGCATACACGGGTTGTCCTAATACAACCCGCGTAGATGTAGGGATGAACTTTTT
>JZKD02S1842716.1:347165-357979 GCA_000966675.3 Picea glauca
TTACAATGGTGATAATGAGATTCCAACTTCTATTTATAGATTTTTTGGCCCCTTTTTTTCATTTTGTGTACCCTTTTGTCATTTTTCCAACCTGAAAATAATTTAGTGTGGTTCTCGATTTTCTTTTGGGATGTTACGATACATTTTGCTTCTGGTTCGGTGAACCGTTTGAGAGTTGGAGCACTTTTAAGGTCCTTTGGTGAAAATTATTTTTCCAACTTTGTGCATTTAAGATAGGATTTCACCTCCACTTGTTGCACCTCATTGTATTTTTCGTTTTTCCATAGGATTGATACCACCAAATTGCAACACGGAACCCTCACTTCTTCTCTAGAAGTGTCGTATTTTAGTGGTAGATACTACCTTCACATGGATGCCCTAGGTAAATCCTCATTGTTTTTGGCATCCATGTCGTCGTTAATGACTATAGGATCGAGAGTCCTGATTTGTTTTCTCTGATTACGAGTTTGAGCCTCATTTGCATGATTCATCATCACTCTTGAGCACACCCTCGGGACTCCCAAACCATGAAAAGTCTTCTTTTAAGACCTGTTCAAACCATCTAAACATGAAAGTATTGTCGAGCAATCTTGTGGCCCTTCACGCTCACCAAACTAAAATTCGAAGGCACATCTGTCCGATGGTAGTTTACCCTTTTTTCGGTCCAGATGGTCAAATGTACGAACAAAGGTATACTCTAGGGTCCTCGGTTCTCTAGAAGAGTATTCTCATGTATAAATTTAACCCTTTTTCAGGCCCGAGGGACTAAATTTACGAAAAACAAACCCCCACAAAGTCCATAGTTAAGCTCTTTTCAGACTCCCTAAAATTGAAAAGATTGTCGAGTGACCTTGTTTCTTCACAATCGTTAAATTGGTCAAGAATAACATCCCTTACGGAGTCCATATTTAGGATATTTTTAGACTCCTTAAATATGAAAATATTGCTGAGTGATCTTGTCTTTGTCACACTCATTAAAATGGGTTTGAATAGACGTCTTTTTGGTGCTAGTTTATCCCTTTTTTGAACCAAATAAACTACCTTCGAAAAAGGTACCCCAGTGGAGTCTTCTTTTACGCTTTTTCAGACTCTCTAAAAATGAAAAATCATCGATCTTACCTTCTCTAGGATCATTAAAATTACACTGAAGGATGTTATCATTGTGTCTTATTAATCTCATTTGCATTCCTGCGTCTTTGGCCTAATGCCAGCTCCATGTTGCTCACAACTACACCATCTAAAGCTTGCCTTATACACAAGCCTTGTAGCACTTTTCCTCTGCGTATTGACACATTGACCCATGGATGATTTTTCTTGAGTGTCCTTTTCTTGCATATGTCCCCTTTCTCTGAGTATAAGTGTGTTTCTTGTGCTTGGAACTAGTCTGTTTGCAACACTCGTTCCTCCTTTGTAACATAGAATTCTTTTATTCTTTTTCAAGATTTCCAAAATTATTGAAAAATAAATTAAAAAAATCAAATATACCCCAAAAAGAGGAAGGGAAAAGTATTTTCTTTTTGTTGACAACACAGTGAGTCTCCCTTGGACAAAGCACATCGTGTCGTTTCTTCTTCAATCTCTAGGATTCAATAAGACCTTAGGAAGTTGTCCTCGCTACATAGATTTGTGTCCTCCTCTATTTAGTTATCCTTCAAAACATTTGGAGAGGTTGCGTTGCCTCCTACATCATGAAATTATGTCAATGCCATGATGCCTGAGTCTTATCATTTGTCATGCTTTTGTCCAAGGGAAGTTTTACTAAACTTGAGTTGGCCCTTCTGCAGTTTGTCTCTTGTCCTCATGCCTGGCAACCTCGAAAGTCCAATCAATTCCTTTCTCAAAATCAATGAAGTTCTCTACCTGATCATTGATATCCTCTTGTATGTTCCCGACGAGCCGTCGAAGACCTCTGGGTAGTGAAGTTGTACACTAATATTACACTGCTATCCGATTTTTAAAGATTTTGAAGTTTTTGCTCGAGCTCTGAACAAGTCATCTCCACCCATCATGCATCATTGGCTTCTTTAATATGGATACTATACATGTATATATTTTTATTTTGAGATGTATATCCGTTGTGTACTTCTCACGGCTACACTTTATATAGTTATATGACATGGATTTGCAGTGTATTTGATTGGAAGACATGAATTTATTTCATCCTTAGCATGGGTATGCCCAACTCAGTGAGACAAATTGTTATTTTTCAGATGCCCATCAGATGCTCTTTTGAACTCATACATTAGGGGGAATCTTTTATAACCCTAAATTGCACCAGACATGCATAGCTGGCACCACGCCATCTTACTTGCTATTTTTTCCAAGCCATCATTGAACAACTCTTCTGAAAAACCATTTCTTTGAATATGTATGCACCCTGCACCACTATTGCCCATGTACATAGGATATCTTCACCATTACAGCCCACGTACACTCACAAAAAACTGTGAAAAATAAAAATTTCAAAGGGATATCGGTTTTCGGGCCGTTACCTAACCATTTGACCGTCCATATCCAGTCACCCCAAATATTACTATCTTTTTGTCCTATAAAATAAGGTGTTTGGGTCCCATTCTAGGGAGAAGCACGAGAGCATAGAAACTCTGCCCATTTCAATATTCCCCCTTTGCCCCAATATTTTGCAACCACATTGTGAGTTTGAGCTAGAATTCCCTTTTTCTCCATTGCAAACCCTTGCCATTTCCCTAGAGAGAACTGAAGAGGATAAGAATATGTGGAAGCAGTTGGTGCATGGTGAAGAGGAGCCTAGGACAAAGTTCAAGGAGTAGTTTCTGGTCTCATATTGTAAACGAATCTTGTGAGATTAATAAAAATAAATACATTTTTCGTCCCACCAAATGATGTCTTAAATCTTTATGATTTGTTTACATGTTTTATTATGATGTCTAACCCACTAATCCATATATAGAATGCATGCTTGTAGTTTATTTCTTATCTTTTGGTGAATGCAGGTTGGCCTTGGAAGGAGATCTACAGTCGAGAAACAACTGAGCGCAAAGGGATCGACACCAGATGCAGAGTTTAAGGTATGCCTACCAAATCCCTATACTTTGTCTTTTATGTATGATTGTAGGGTAATGTTGGGATAGTTTCTAAAAGTAGGAGAATTTAGACGGTTATCTCTGCCTACACTTCAGAACCCTAGTGTAGTCTATAGGGGGGTTTTCCCACTATAGCACAAGGACATCACCAAATTACAAGTTCGTGCATTCAAAAACCCTCTCCGAGAAATTGCATGGATTTTCACGAGGATAATGGGGCAAGAAAGTACAACCAACATCTCTCAGATAATTATGTATATTTTATATTTTATGGGGAAGGAAGAAGACATCTTCAATTGGGGTAAGTTTATTTCCATTGAAATCTCTTCCCAATTATTGCAATACGAAAGGCAAAATAAATTATTTATGTCATCTTATTTATTTTTTGAGATAGCGCATTGCTATCCATTCCCCTGTTTATCTCTGTGTAAGAAGGGAAACTACGAATTTGACCCAGTAACCTTCTACTATAAGACATTGTGGATACACAAGGCCTCCCAAAATTTTTATGAAGTATTTAATGCTTTTGTCTCAGTTTTTAAAGGGTTGATATTTGGAAAGGATTTTCCCCAAATGTCTGACCAGGAAAGAAATTTACTGGATAGGAAGGGGACACTGGAACAAATGGAGAACTATAATGTTATAAGTATTTTTGGATCCAAAGAAAATCCTTCCTTCCTTCCATGTCACATATATGATACAATGTTTGTTTCTAAAATAGCAAGGAAGTACACTTATTGGTTGCATTTTTTCGATTAAAAGAGAAAAAAACAACTCATGCCTCTTCCTTGGAAAGTCATGGATTTCATATTTAGGAATATGAATAATATTGACGAATTCATGGGCCACTTCCACAACATCAACTTGAAATATGTTGAAAAAGTAAAAGGGTTCGACCCTAATGGTATTTTTGTAGAATACCTATTGGCTGTCGGTTTCAACAATTCTTTCATTAACACTATCCTAAATGAAGATGAAGATAATGCCTCAGGCATTCCTTCTCGTGACACTAGTGACCTGGAGACAATACTCAACACCAATGAATCGTACAAGTAGAGACAAAAGTAATCGGGTGAGAAAAGTGCCCAATCCTCGACTGTCATGCCCAATACTACAACGTCTTGGAGTAGCGCTACAACGAGCTACCCAAGTAAGAAATTCACACACAGTTCTTCAGGAGGAGGAGGAGATAAGAACCCTCCCTTGGGTAAAAGTGAAAGTTCTCATAAACTTCCCATGAGGAAAAAACGAAAAAACATTGTGCAAGAAGAGGAGGGACCAATGGGAGAAATTGATATCCATGATCTCTACCTAGAATATATGGAAATAGAAATTGACATTGAGAAAGTGTTCCCCAACGATGACCATCTACAGAGAACTTCTCCCTAGAACCCTCAGATGGAAATAATTGGGACTGAGACTTGAGACGAGGAAGAGCCTTTTTCATTTCAGAGCATTGTTTTTTACAGTGAATCCAAAAATTTGATTATTGAAAAAAGAGATGTAAAGGATAAGAAGGGGAAATATCATTCATAGATTAACCTACGAAACATGCGGCCTTCCTGAATCTCCCAGATACACCGAGAAACTGGAGATTCTCTAGAAAACTCTATTGATGAACTTGAAGCGGAGAATGTTAGGTTAAAGGAGAGAATAAAAGAATTGGAGAGAGCTCTAATGCCCCTTCCAATGTTGGCTATTTCTTTAGCAATGATCGGGCCTACAAAACTTACGACAAAGATAAAAGGATCAGAAATCCTTCTCACATCAACCTGAGGTTATGTGGAAAAGGATATAGAAAAAATAATGGAAATAATAACATAAGCCTGGGAGATGTCAAAGAGTATGGTCTCTTTTGGAACAAGAGCACATGGCTTTCATGAATATCTGCAAGCATATTTGAAAAATGAGAAAGGTTTCTACCTCAATGAAGTTGTATCATTTGGTGTTAAAGTTACTTGTATGATGGAATTGAGAAGAAGAGAGGAGGATCTCCCTTCCCCGAATCGAATAAAGCAATTAAACACATGCTGGAAAGAAAAGGTAAAACACATGAATGGTATCATTCAAAATGCAGCTAGGCCATAACTAGAAGAGAGATATTATTCAAGAAGCTAACTGAGATAGATCTAGTTGGAAGCACCAATGAAGTCCAAGATCCAAAATTGATACTCAACTCGGTTTTTTTAACCAAGCAAGAATTTGATGAACAAGTTGAGATATTTAAAGGGTTTTCATTTGAAACATTCTATGGAATTCTTGAATATGGTGAAGATGACGTGGAAAAATGAATAGTTGATTATTCGATTAAAACCCAATATATTCAAGAAGCATTTCCAAACATATCTATTGATCTAAGGGACTTGGAAAGTGAACTCTTCAATGTAAAAATATGGAATGAAATGAACATGGCACCCATGAGGAGCTACATCGAGGAGTTGTTCAAAAAGGTTGTCGACAAGATTACCAATGATGGGAAAAGGATGCTTGAGATGACTCCTATAACCTCTGAGGAAAACCATAAAAGGACATCATTGAGAAAATGACAAGGCATGAGATATCATCATAGTACGTTCATACTGATCACATTCTTCTATCTTTTTCAATCTCTTCATCCAGTTACTCTACCTCTTTAAATAGAAAGGTTTAACCGAGGACCAATAATTTTATCTTTCTTCTTGCTAGGTCTTGATGTCTTCCACTGCCCACTTTATTCTTTCTACAATCTTAATTCTTATACATATTTTATTTATGGTCTATGGGAGCCCCAATCCCAATCATTATGACAAACACATTTAAATTTCAGAGAATATGTACTCAACTATATATTTTTTAGAAATTCCAAGAGAGTTATTCTGGGAATAATCTCGATTGTATTTTGTAACCTAGTTTATCTAAATATAAAATATTTGAGGTTGTTTCATCATTTTCTCTTTTGATTTGCCCATGTATCACAACGTCAAAGTTTTCTTGTGCATGCATATCATTTTCTTTTGATTTTTATGTGATCAAATATCAATATCCCTGCTATGATGGATGTGAGAAAGTTCTATTTATTTACTTTAGATATATGAATCTGTGCATCTTCTGGTCCATTCACATGAATTCTCTTTTTACAAGAAAATTAAAAAAGATTTTCCATTTTCTGTTATATCTATTTTACTTTCATTTGAGGGACTTCTTTAAATGTCCCACATTTTACAAATTTATGGTGTTTTCTAATGTTTAACGATGTTTGATTGAATTTTTGTAATCTTAAAAAAAGTTTAAATCATTTTTTGTGACTACATATTAGTTAACATGTTGAGTGCAAATTTATGGTGTTTTCCGATGTTTAATATTGTTTGATTGAATTTTGTATTTTTTTTTTTTTAAATTAAATCATTTACCTGTACAACTATTGATAAATGAATTGAACCTCTTTCTACAAGAATTTAAGAGGCTCTTTGATCCATAATTAAAAATGCACGATTAGGTTAAATATTTTCCCTACCCGGTACTTTCATTTAAATAAAAGATACATTATTAAGGCATATACAACTTTCGCTCCTTACATTTTACATGAAAGGATAAATTGTGATAGGGTGTCAGATTCAAATATAAAATTTTGTTGAGCATGTTTCCAAGAGATTCCAACACATGTGTGACTTTATAAATGACATAATTTTGTGGCCACTGGCCCTCTAACAAAGACAACAAATCAGTGAACATATACAACATGGAAACTTAGTTTATTATTTGGTAGGGACTATGATACCATACAAAACTTGTTTTTTAAAGTAAAAGTTGTTCACTCCACTCATTTAAAAAAAAAAATTACAAAAATCTTCTAATAAATAAGGAAAAACTAAGATTCTATTTTAATATAAATCTCATGAATTAATTTGTATCCCTTAAATTTGAGATCGAAATCAAAATCATCCCTCGTGTGGGCCTATTTCTTGTGAAGTTAAATATATAGAATGTATTCCTAACTTCATTTATTACTATCTTGAGGACAAACACGAAATATGACATAGTTCAGGCTTATGAAATTGAAATATGATTTCATAAAAAAGATAATTTATTGTTGAGATAGAGGACTAAAAATATGCAAACAACTTTTATTTTTCATTTTTAATTATTCCAAATTATGTTATGTGAGATGAAATTTATTCAAGACTATGCCAGTTATTAACTGGACAATTAGAAACAATATTGAAAGGTTGGAATCCATCCTCAAGTTTTATGAGATAAAGTTGTTACATTCCCTAGTCACTTTAAAGAGTTGTTAAAAAATTGGAACTCCAATCAATTCTAGTTTATGGCATCAAACTTATAAGATTTTCATCTCTATACTTACCAATCCATCTCTATTGTTCCAATAACACCTTCATCACCTCAAATGTGGATATATAAAAGGACTCACAGTTCCTAAGACAAGGATTGTATGCCTCATGTTAATATCATTCTTACCATATTGTAACAACAATCCATCATAAAGACCAACTAAAAAGTTGAAGAGGGTGTTTTTGAGAACTTGATTTAAAAGCTTATAACAACTCTTTGCAAAAAAAAAATGAATATTGTTGGCACCAAAGGTTTTGGGGAAGTTTCTCACACATGCCACAATTAATATTGTTCTTTCTCCCATAAGGATACATTGCATGGAACCAACAAGGATCAACATCAACAACAAGCAAATAAATATTACACATGCCAACCTAGTTTTTCACTACATGTAGTGAATCTCCACATATATTCATGAATATTTTATAATCAAGCACTATCATGACCTAAATGATCATGGGTGAGGGTATGGATGAGTTGGAGTGTTAGTTAGCATTTCCATGCTCTAGGAAGATTCAGGGGCTACATGAAAACAAGAAAATCATGTGGATCTTGTCATCTCTCAAGAGAGTGGATCAAAGTAGAGTGGAGAGAGTTAGAAAAAGAGAAGAGTATTATAACAGGGAGTAAATGACTATAACATAGATTCAACTAGAACAAAAAATATAGAGTTCTATGTCCAGTTTCTTTCGAGTCTTGCATGAGTATGTAATAGAGTCAAAAGTGTGTAGGAATGGATGAATGAGATTAGATACCATGGCACAAACTTCTGTAATAACTATTGTAATAATTTAGAGTGCATAGCGCAGTCCTCTATTATTAGTGTTTGTATATGTATGCATTTGAATCTAATGAATAAAAATACAAAGTCCTTTCTCTCTACAATATAATTTATTGTTCAATGTTTATTACTCAGTACTTATTTATGGATGAATAAATAGATTTACACCCAAGAGGCTTCCCTATATGCATTGTTCCTTTTCATACGACACAAGAATGTCAGTCTCTATGATTCTCATGGAATATCGGGTAAAACCTTTTTCTATCCTAGGATGAATATTGGATATGCCAATGCCTTCGCGTTTGTTTTGGTCAAGATTGATGAATACTTGGTCTTAAAACCCCAAGGATGAGAGTTGGAGAAGATAAAGTAAAATACCCTTGGTTATTTAGAGATATAGTCACATCAGAGGACGATGATTCACAATGTAGCAACGTTGATGTTGTAGAATATGGTGATGGACCCCTCCAAGAGAGGGAAGAGGCTTTAGCTATTGTGAATGGATTGGTGCAAGTATATGTAGGAAGATCTTTGGGTTTCCTAGCTAAAGGTAATGAGAGGATATGGAGAAACCCCCTCTTTGAAATACCCCCCCTGTGCATTTGTAACCAAGAAGAAAGAAGTGAATAAATTGTAGAGATAGGAGTCAAAGAAAAAATAGTAGAAGAAAGGAGAAGAGAAGAGATGAGTGAAGAAGAGGTCAAAGTCAACAATACTTTGCCAAGAAGAGTTTCAATACTAGTATCTAGATCACCAATAGTTAGTAGTTAGCTGGGAGGACACATCACTAGATTGAGAATAGTGAACTAAGAGACAAATATGAGCCTACTCGTGTTCCATGGGATGGGTAAAGATGATGCAGAAAAAAAATGATTTACATGTTAATTTATATGCTATGTGAACAGAATCACAGATGAAGCATTGAAGATAGAAAATATGGATACCAACTTTAGAGATAGAGATCTGACATGGTATGTAATTACAAGGAGACTACATCGACATGACATAATAGGTCCCTGATAGAGATTAAGAGAGATATTCTTATATAGTTTCAAAAGCCTAAGTCAGAATCAAAGTGTATCACTAAGATCAAAGAGATCAGGTAATAATCTAGAGAAACCATATGGGACTATGACCAATGGTTCAATATTTTCTTGGATAGGATGAAATTTTAGATTCAATATGTGTAGCATAGGGAGTGGTTTATTGTAAGACTCCTACCCCATATTCGAGTCTCTCTCATCCAGTAAAAGGTGAAAACTCAAGTGGAGGTCATGGAGATTGTGATTCGCCTAGAGGCTACACTAGGAGGTGGTGAGACATTGGTAGGCTTGGCGCAGGTGAAATACCATCTTGCTAATCTCATGATATAGTTACAATATATGTCTAAGGCTAAGGTGGTGCAATAACATGTTTGGTGTAATGTGTGTCACTCGTAAGGGCACCATAGAAGTGAATTTCCTACACTAGGAAAGTACTTGGAGACTGTTGCATGTTATTGGATAAATCGGTAGGTGCGGACACTAACTAATCTCCCTACATCCACCTAGATATAGAACAAAACACACCAAAACATGACGCTTTCCTTAAGTTTTAAATAATGAATTTACTAACAAAAGAGGGATAGGTGACATACCGTTTAAACATCACTTCCTCTCTCCATCGCCATCCTAGCTCCGTTATAACGCTCATACAATGATGAACCTGCAAAAGAACGCAACCAACCAAAGTGATAGTAATAGCATAAACTCAATATAAACCTATGTATGCGATCAAGGAATCATACAATAAAACACAAAGAGCTTTATATGAAAGAATCATATTACTGTATCATATTAAATGTGAAAGAGAGATTACAACCATGGCCTTGATGTCGTAAGGTCCCTTCCAACTGTTCTTCGTTCCCCACACACTTCCACTCCAAGAATTATGAGAGCATATATCTGATAATATTCACAATGTATCTTGACAAAATAGCTCATCTAGCCAAGCTAACAATCTCCAAAGATCAATCCAATCCAATCTAATCCCAAAAGCTACAAATCTAAAAGATAATCTCATCCAAGCCCACTTTCTCCATGAGAGCTCCTCTCCTTTTATAAGATGAAGAGGATAAGGTGAGGAGGTTAGGATGATCCCACCAAATCATGAAAGCGAGTAAGATCCAAACCATTCACATGCCACCTCACCATGGAAGTTTCTCCTTCTAGAAGGAGCGAGAAGATGCTCGTTTTTCCCACATATGAGCATTCTCGCACCCTATTTATATAGCAAACTGCGAACCTATTGCAACCTAGATATGGTGTAGCCTACGAGAATCAAGAATTATCACACCCTAGCCATAGTGCAACATGCAAAAATCATCTTTAATAGGGTTTTCATAAAGGAAAATGCAACTTCTTTTCTCAAGAAAAGTTCTTCTCCCTTCTTTCTTTAGGAACTCAGGCCACTGACCCCTCTGAAGACTACAAACAGGTTTATATCATTAACAGTCATAGGGATGATGAAAATAATGTGTAATAGAGATCCCCCAAAGTATGAAGTTAGAACAGAGTGATAGTTGAAATACTTTGTCGAGTGTGTGTAGGGAACAAGGAACAGTCGGTCGAAAACCTGCCAACAAACAAGGAAATACAGTACAA
>JZKD02S1842716.1:376236-405988 GCA_000966675.3 Picea glauca
TATTATTTATTGTTTGGACCGTGGAAATTATTATTATTTAATGTTGCACATTCTCTGTGATTATATGATACTAGAATGGGTTAACATCGTGTCTGCATTTTCCTTCACCTAATTTAAGGGCGTTTTCACCCGGTTTACCCTAAGCATCTTTAATGGCTTCATGATTTTACACCCTGAAATTGATGAAGCCATCCTCCCCGCCAGTCCACGCGTTGTCTGCGGTTCAGTTGGGTATATTTTAGGCTTTTCTTGACTGGGTAGATGGGTGAATCGTGCATCCCCCAGGTCTGCTCTGTTCGTGGGTTATCTTCGTTTTCATTTTCAGTTAACAGTCGACCTGTCCCTCTGTGGTTGGGGAGGTTTACCCAACATTCCCTTAGTTATTCAGTAAATGGTTAGGGTTAGATGCATGGCGAGGACTAACAGTGAATAGACATTGGCATCTGTCCTTAGTCGCGTGTCCCTTACCCAAGTTCCTTTCCTGGAACTCTGCCGAATGATTCTTGACTTGATTGTTGGGTCACCGATTGATGGGCGTGACAGTTGTTTTTATTTGCGTCTTAATGCACGCATTTCTTAAAATAAAAAAAATAAAAACTTTCGGCGTGGCTTGATTTATGTGTGCCTCACCTGGGAGGACTGTCAACCTCTTCTTGGGTGTAAATAGTTGGCGGCTGAGTGACCATTAACGCCCTCGCCGCCTTGAAGTTATTTTGGGATGCTGGATGCTCACTTATCATTGTTCCTCGTGGTCACTGGTAGATAGATCGCTGTCTCTAGGTCGCCCCTCTCAAACGCTGCACTATTTTAATTGGGTGTCAGTATGTTTTCTATTTTTTTTGATTGATTAATTCATGGTGAAACAACGGACATCATAGAGTTTCGTTTTATTATTATTTTTATTTACAGTCATCATTAGATATGTTTATTTACTTGGTTGCTGACTTTTATTCCTTAATGGGCCAGGTGGACTGGCCGCCAAACCCTCAAAGCTTTTATTGCTTATGCCTTTTCATGATCATGGAATTAGTGCTAATATTATTGATTTTAGAATGCCTTTTTCCTCTGCGTGTTTCCTGGCGCATCTCTTCCCCGACGAACATGCCTTGACAACGGTCTAGAGCTTGTGATTTCCTGCGGATGTATCTGCGTTCTATATGCGTCATGGCCGTCCGTATGACTGTCCTTCCTGTCAAATCATCGATCCTGTGTTCCTTCCTTCTGAAGGGCGTTTTATTTACATTTTCTTTATTGCAAGGCGAATTCGTTCTTCGCCCTGTTCTGTCAGCGAACCTTTTACTCTTTTTGTTAGTGACTTTACCCTGATTTTGATTTCATTTTATTTATTGCATGGAGAAATTACTCCTTACCCTATCCTGGCGAGCTTATTGGTAATTCCAGGCATCTATCGATTTACGGATATGGTTTTAGTTCTTGTTTTCTATTCACAACGGGAATTATTAAATTGATTTCTTCAATAATTAAGATTGTGTAGAAGTGCGCATGGATTTTCCTTGATGTAACATTCATTCAGTTATAGTGGGACAAATGCCTCTTAGTTCATTCAATCCAGAAAATATTACACCTTTATTATTTCAGCACTGGTGCAGCTGTAACTTAATCACTAAAACCTATGCAAAAAAGGTCGGCCATTTATTTAGAGAAAGGAATTATTTCTTTTTTTAATTGTAAAAAGGAATTCGTTGATGTAAACCCTTAAGGAAGAAGGTTGTCATGTATTAGATAGTTGATTTAGATTTCTAAAGGTAAGGTCATTGTGATGTATTTTTAAATATCATGTAAGAGTAATGTCCTTGGATCCTGAATTAAAAGGTAATGTTAAGGCTATAAGCATATCAATTCAATGTGGTGGTTATTTTAAGCTACTAAGTTATTGTATTAATGTACATGGCATGGTACCTTACTACAATTTCTTATTAGTATAACATGTGAGTTATTGTAATATGGGTGGATAAATTGGCATTACAATTATCGTTGAAATGATATGGTTACTTAATTGTTCATTAATTGTTATTATTTAATTGTTATATGACTGCATGCTGCTTAAATTGCATTAATAATTAGTTTAACTGCAAAGCTTGTAATATCAATGTAAGGAAGGTAGCATGTATGGAAACATGATTGCAGGGGGTGTTTTATTGCCATGCTTTTATAATATGAATAGTGAGGATGTAATGATAAGGGCAATGGCATTTCAGTCTAGTTGTTTTATTGCCATGCTTTCATAATATGAAATGTAAGGACGTATCAAGTACAGTAGCGCCTTGGCAGCCTTCTTGTTGTTAATAACATTTATGATGTAAGGTGAAGGTTAATGACGACAAGGGGTTGTAATATATAATGTAATAAGGTTATCATGATATAAATGCAATCTCCGTTTACTACTCATAGAACCTATTGTGCTTAATCAAGGACATTTCAAATATTGAAAATTTACAGTAAGATGTTGTAAAAATGACAGATGAGTCTTAACTTGGTGGGTCATTTTCGGGTCCTTGAATTGCGTCTCCCTTAGTGGTCTTGGTTGGTTCACTAAATTTTGTTATACCTAGTTGTGAACAATGTATGGCCTGGTCTGCTTGCATTGGGCGGGATGTAGACACCTCCATGTAGCCTTAGTACATAGGTCTGTGTATGATTCCTTTCTGTGTAAAGAATCCAGTGTCGTATCAAGAGTCTCGGGCCCTTTAAAGGCAGGGTTCCACTTTTTTGACACACCTGACAGAGATTACTAGTTTCTGCCTAAGCAGTCGGCCAGGAGCCTATCCGACCTTCTCTCTCTCCGGAGCAGAGAACTAAGATTAAACGCCCTGCTTTCCTGTGGAAAAATAGTAAAAATCTACTACTATGGATTCTTTCCTCTGTGTTCGTACGATACCTAACCCATTATGTCGTTAAATGTTTGCAGATACTTGTTGTGTGCCTTATGTCTTCTTATTGTGATCATCATGGATGCGTCTTGTTAGTCGTCGGGTGGTGTCATAGAGTCCAGTGTGTCTGTCCTTTTTACACGAGCACACACACCTTAACAAAAAAAAAGAAATTTTTTTGGCACCGGTATCAGAGTTGTTGTCGTAATGAAGAGGTACATTACATATGGTATCAGAGTGGGTTCGACCCGCGACTTGGGGTTCTCTATGGCTTTCATTGACATGAGTTGGTTTTATTATACTATTGTTGATTGAGTTGATTGTGTGCGTGCAGGTAATCATGGTTAGAGGACGCCGCGGAGGCAGACGACGGGGTGCTAGGGGAGGAAGTGCGACACCTTTAGTAGCATCCATGCCTAATGGGTCTAACCCCCAGGGAGGCGAGCAGGTTCATGGACGGGAGAAGATAACGGTTGGCGATGTTATTGGGATGCTGAGATCCATTGAGCACATGTCTGAGGCTCTGATCAGCCAATTGGATAGAGACGAGGCCAAGGCTCCGACACCTGCTGAGGTTCCGCCGTGCGCATCGGCCGTTACAGGTAGCATTCACCGTGAACTCGAGAAGGTAACATTTCTCGAGTTCTTTGGTGCCCTAGATGGCATAGCCATCGAGGAATGGTTGGATAATATGGCGATGTTCTTCACACTCTGCGATTATACCTCCAACATGAAGGTCCACATGGCGGTCTTTCAACTAAAGGGGAGCGCTCTTCTATGGTGGAAGACGCTCCTACCACAGCTGAACATGTCCGTGGAAGACGTGTCATGGGAAATATTCGAGGAACAATTTCGAGAGAGGTACCTTTCAAAGGAATTCATTGAACGTCAGCTCAATGAGTTCAACGCATTACGACAGGGAGTTCGTACGATGCCCGAGTACGAGGCACGTTTTATGGAGCTGCTCCGGTATACTCCGCACCTTAACACTGAGAAGCTCAAGGTCAACCGGTTCGTGTTTGGCCTTAATGGAAGACTGCGTGCCAAGGTTATGATCTTGATGCCTCAAAACTTGCACGACGCTATCCAAAAGGCCCTCATAGCGGAGGAGGAGCTTATTAGTGGGGGTCAGACTAGGACTCCAGCGAGACCAGCAGGGCAGGGTTCATCTGGAATGTCGTAGCACCAGACACCAGCGAGACATATGCCAGGATATCACGATCTCCAGAGGGGATCCACTTTCACTACACCTCGACGACCACCGCCTCAGCAACAGACACCTTATCGGGGACCACAGCACCAGCAGCAGCGTCGCCCGCAGCAGCAGCAGTTTAGGCCTGTTCAATAGAACAGACCAGGGTTTCAGGCGGGTGGGCCGTCATCTTCTACTTCGGGCACCAGTACTAATAAGCCGAAGAAGGGGTGTTGGACATGTGGGGAGCCACACTACCAGCACAACTGTCCTGTGGAGAGGACGAGGGCATTCGGATCAGCCGTACCCGCTACCGTGGGAGATATGGGAAAGGCCCATCGGATTCATGCAATGGTGAATAACTGCCAGGAAGAGCACTAGTCGACAATGCTCGAGATGATAGGTACTGTCGCTGACCAGACCCTTAGTATTTTGATAGACCCAGGAGATACTGAGAGTTTCATTTCTGGTGCATCGCTAAAAAGGATTAAGGTAAAGGCAGTCGAACAGGATGAGCTTAGCTTCGTGGAGATGGATTCGGGAGCCAAACAGAAGGTTGGACGAAAGGTTACAGGATGTGTCCTTAACCTGGGAGAGTTTGTCACGAGGGTCAAATTGTACGTCATGATCTTAGGATCTTATGACGTCGTGATCGGTATGGATTGGTTGGAAATGCATGAGGTGATACTCAACTGTAATATGAAATGGTTGAGCTTGGTTGATGACGAAGGACAGAGACGTGTGATTGTAGGAAGGAACTAGGGAGTTTCCCTGTGGTTCGTCTCTTCCTTACAATTACAGAAGAGTATGCGCAAGGGGTGCAAACTTTATGTGATCCTCACGCTAAATGAGAAAGGAGTAGCGGAAGGTCTAGAACACCTTCCGGTGGTGAAGGAGTTTGCGGACGTATTTCCAGCAGAGTTTCCTGGGATGCCACCGGAAAGGGAACTAGAGTTTACCATAGAACTGAAACCGGGAACCGAACCAATAGCAAGAACGCCTTATTGGATGTCGACCCAGGAGTTGCAAGAGTTGAAAATGCAACTGAAGGAGTTGTTGGACCTGGGATTGATACGTCCTAGTGTGTCACCGTGGGGTGCACCAGTTATTTTCATACGAAAGAAGGATGGATAATGGAGGTTTTGCATTGACTACCGTCAACTGAACAAGGCTACGATCAAGAATCAGTATCCCTTACCAAGAATTGATGATCTGTTCGATCAAATGAAGGGTGCGACGGTGTTCTCCAATATTGATTTGCGATCAGGGTATGACCAGTTACGGATCAAGGAGGATGATGTCCCTAAGACCGCCTTTAAGACAAGATTTGGACATTACGAGTTTACTGTTTTACCGTTAGGACTAACAAACACCCAAGGGGTATTCATGAGTTTGATGAACGGGATGTTCCGCGAGTACTTGGACAAGTTTGTCCAAGTATTCATTGATGATATTTTTATCTACTCTTGGACGATGGAGGAGCATGACGAGCATTTGCGCTTGGTACTACAATGTTTACGAGAACACAAATTATATGGGAAGTTGTCCAAATGCTCTTTTTATCAATCGAGGATTCACTACTTAGGGCATGTCATCTCTGGCAAAGGTATCGTCGTGGATCCAGCCAAGGTTGAGGCTATTATGTAATGTTCTGCGTCGATGAATGTCACAGAAGTGCGTAGTTTTATGGGTTTAGCAAGATACTATCGACGGTTTGTCGAGGGATTTTCGAAGATAACAAATCCGATCACGAAATTGCAGAAGAAAAACAAGAAGTTTGTCTAGACCGAGAAATGAATGGAAGCATTTTGGAGGCTTAAGGAGTTGTTGATGACAGTGCCGATACTAAAGGTCCCTGACATGGACGCGGACTTCTTGGTATGCACTGACGCATCCAAGGAAGGATTAGGCGGAGTCTGGATGCAAGATGGACGAGTGATTGCTTACATTTCGAGGAAGCTGAGAAGACATGAGGAGAACTACGCGACGCACGATTTGGAGTTATTAGCCATTGTTTATGCCTTGAAGGTTTGGAGACACTACCTTGTTGAATGAAAATTTGAATTAAAGACTGATCATTGTATGCTGCAACACATTTTCACGCAAAGCGACCTGAACGTGCGACAACGACGTTGGTCGGAATTGCTTAGCGAGTACGACTTCGAGATTACTTACATAAAGGGAACAATGAACTGAGTGGCTGATGCCTTGAGTCGGAGGCCACGCATGTTTTCGGTGGTACCTCTTCAGACAAATCTACGTGAGAAGATTCTCACTTTACAGCGTGATGATGTCTAGTAATAGGAAGTCGAGGATTTTATCGGACAAAACACAATGATGGTACCATGATATGAGGGATATTCATTTGATAGCGATGGTTTAATGAGGTTTAGAAGTCAGATTTACGTACCGCCAAATGACGAGTTGAGGATGTTGACCCTGAGCGAGGCTCATAGAGAAGTTTACATGGCTCACTCGGGAGTCACGAAGATGAGGGCAGATCTTAAACCCTTATTCTTTTGGAAGGGAATGAAGGCCGACATCGTCAACTTTGTGGCTAGATGTCTAGAGTGTCAGCAGGTAAAGGCTGAGTATAGACACCCGGCAGGTTTACTCCAACCTCATGCCATTCCGGAATCAAAATGGGAAGTTATTTCGATGGATTTTGTTGTTGGATTGCCACTGACGGCCAGGAGACATGACTCAATTTTTTTAGTAGTAGACACTCTGACGAAGAGTTCTCACTTTATTCCGGTGCGTACGATGTATCAGGCACCTGACATAGCGAGAGTTTTCATCAGTGAGAATGTGAGGCTACATGGCGTGCCTAAGAAGATTCTATCTGATCGAGGATCGATGTTTACTGGATGATTTTGGACGAGTTTTCAAGAGGCCTTGGAAACGCAGCTTAATTTTAGTACTGCGTATCACACAGAGACTGACGGATAGACAGAACAAACGAACCAAACCTTTGAAGACATGTTGCGCATGTACGTGATGGACCAACAAAAACGTTGGGAGGAATTATTGCCTCTAGTAGAGTTCTCTTATAACAACAGTTACCAGAGCACCATTAAGATGGCGCCTTTTGAGATCATTTATGGGTGACCATGTCAGATTCCCTTGAGTTGGGATCGGCTTGAGGATAGGGTCGTGGTAGGACCAGAAGCAATCCACAAAATGGAAGAGAAAATGAAAACCATAAGACAAAGGATAAAATAAGCTCAGGATCGACACAAGAGTTATGTCTATGCGCACCGAGTCGACCGTAGTTACGAGGTCGGAGATCGAGTCTTCTTGCGGGTTAAACCACATAAGAGTTCGATCAAGTTTGGAAAGGGAGATAAACTCTCTCCTAGGTTCGTGGGACCCTTCGAGATTGTGGAGAAAAAGGGGCCCGTGGCCTATCGATTAGCCTTGTCTGATTCTTTGAGGCGTATGCATGATGTTTTTCATGTATCTGTTTTGAGACATTATATTAGTGATCCTACACACGTGATTGACCTGAGTTCCTTGTAGGTATTGGACGAGGGAGCGCTCATGGTTGAGCCAGTCTGCATCTTAGATCATTGTGTTCGAAAGTTAGGACATCGAATGGTAGATCAGGTCAAGGTCCAGTGGGACAGTTATAGTCCACACTCGGCGACCTGGGAGGACGCATATGATATGCTCCAGTAGTTCCCATTTTTGTTTGATAGATAGACTTATGATACTATGGTACTTTTATTTCATCATTTATACTGAGAAACTTCGGGAAAAAGTTTATACCAAGAGGGGGTGTATGTAACATCCTGCTCTGGCGCACTGAGAAAACTTATTCTTTGAGGACACTTGCTCACAAGTGATTTGGACTTTTATGATGTTAAACTATTTATCCTTGATTATGATGTGTTATTATAGATGACATGATGTTTTTACTACTTTGATGTAGACAGGTGTTTCTGACTCAGTTTCATTGAGTGTGCAGGGTTTCATACCTTGAGGACACAGAGGCATCGATGGAACCCCCTTGGACTCCCGATTGAGTCAGGGAGTGTGCTATTTGGGTTGATTTATTTACTATGATATTTCTTTGATCTGATGATATGATGTTGACATGTTCTGACACGATTTTTGATCATGAAGGCTGACGATAGCTTGTCTACCAGACTCACATATGGAGTAAAGGGGCCACACATGATTTCCAGAGAGGTTAAGGGAGACGGGTGGACAACATCCCTGCCACCACCTACTAGAACTCACGTCGTGGCTCGAACTATAGGTTAACGATTACCTAGTTCGAGAGGATCCACGATGTTGTGAGGGAAGACTGCAACAGTCACTCACGATGATTCTAAGGGGCGCACAATAAGGCAGGGGACTTATTCCTTAGAACCCTTAGTCTCCCACAAGTTCACCTGGCGGAGTGTTGACTCCAGGGGTTACAAATGTCTACCAATCAGTCCAGTTGGCGAGTGGCACCCTTGGAGCACATGGTGCATCCTGAAGGGCACGTCGTGCAAAGGAAATGAACGAGGTGAGTGGCACCCTTGGAGCACGTGGTGCGTCCTGAAGGGCACATCGCATTGATGTGGATGAAGGAAACAAACATAATAGCCCTAAGACAATAACGCCTTAATTAATTCTTAGAACAACACCCCTAAACAAATCGTCGTCCTGTTCAAAATCTAAACCAAGGTAAAAAAAAACTTCTCTAACATAAAAATTTCATTTAACCTTAAGGAAAAAGGCCCTAACTCTAACTCTAAAAAGGAGCCTAACCCTAATTCTAAATGAAATAGCTCCTATGAATCTTGACCTAATCCTATACCCAAATAAAATTAGTAATAACAATTACCCCTAATAACCATTAAAATAATTAAGCAAAACATCACTGTGAGATTTTAGGCTAGAGTTCGCACCTCAATGCAGTGCAAGGAGAATACAATTTTTAGAACATACTTGAGCTCTAGTTCTTAGATTTATTGGCGTTAACTTCATCCCACTACAACCAATATATCAACGGATACGTTTTAGTTAAATCAGACAATAAATTTCATTGAAGGCCTCTCCTTCTTTAAACGCAACCTGCAATGAGAGTTCATTAACATATTGAAAGCATAACCCCCTTACGAACGCAATAGTTTTTCAAAAATTAAACTAATTCTTAAATAAATGACTAACAAAAGCCATAGTTTGATTGACAGAACGCATAACCATCAGTGAATAAATTAAATGCTTAAGGGACTAAACTATATTCCTTAAAACTCATACATAAACTTAGATTGAACCAATAGTAATAAAGTTATTTAATGAGCTGGAGTATAAAAAAATATATATGTGAATTAAAAAAATAAAATGAAAAGATGCATTGGCGCATTTACTTTTTTTGGTTTTAAAGAAGGGATTAAAAAAAAAAAGTGAAACTAAGTAAAAAGGGAAACATAGACAATTAGTAAGTTAAAGAAATTAATTGTGGAAAAAGGTGGGGGGATGAGTGACACTTGTAAGACAGAGAAATTTTGAGGGTTTTTTCATTAAAACTTAAATTAAATATGATTTAGGGTTCGAGACACCATAAAAGGAAAGGGTGAAGGGGGAAAAAAGGAGGGGCTATTAGGGATTGTTATGCTGCCGAAATGGAAAACTGGATTGATTACTTGTGAGGAGTTGGGGAATTTTCTCAGTTGTATTAGAGTGGTATCTCAGCCTTGGAGGTGAGATGGGAAGCTAGGTATACCTTCTAGATTTGTGTCGCCCCTTTGCGGCTTGGGGGGCTAAGGGGGAAGCAGAGTACCCCTAGCATTTGGCTGGGAGGTACCGGTGAGTCCTCTACAGTCGACACGGAGCAGGAGCGGCACGGCGCGCGGACAACACTCGAGGACGGTGCTGAGGCAATGGTATGATCTTTAAATTTGTAGTTAGAATGCATGGTAATGGCATTGTGAAGTTTATGAAAGGACTGCGTAAATTTTATTTATTGCTCTGGACTGCGTAATTTTTATTTATGGTTCTGGACTGTGTAGTTTTTATTATTCCTCATTCTGGACTGTGTAAAATAAAAAATATATATATTTATTGTTCATAATTCTTGACTATGTAAATTTCTATTATTTATGGTCTGGACCGTGGAAATTATTATTATTTAATGTTGCACATTCTCTGTGATCATATGATACTGGAATGGGTTAACACCATGTTTTCATTTTCCTTCACATAATTTAAGGGCATTTTCACCCGGTTTACCCTAAGCATATTTAATGGGTTCCTGATTTTACACCCTGAAAATGATGAAGCCATACTCCCTGCCAGTCCCTGCGTTGTCTGCGGTTCAGTTGGGTATATTTTAGGCTTTTCTTGACTGGGTAGATGGGCGAATCGCGCATCCCCCAGGTCTGCTATGTTCATGGGTTATCTGCATTTTCATTTTCAATTAACAATCAACTTGTCCCTCCGCGGTTGGGGAGGTTGACCCAACATTCCCTTAGTTATTCAGTAAATGGTTAGGGTTAGATGCCTGGCAACGACCAATAGTGAATAGACATTGGCGTCTGTCCTTAGTCGCGCGTCCCTTACCCAAGTTCCTTTCCTCGCACTCTGTCGAATGATTCTTGACTTGATTGCTGGGTCACTGATTGATGGGCATGACTGTTGTTTTTATTTGAGTCTTACTGGATGCATTTCTGAAAATAAAAAAAAATAAAAACTTTCAGCATGGCTTGATTTATGCGTGCCTCACCTGGGAGGACTGTCAACCTCTTATTGGGTGTAAATAGTTGGCGGCTGAGTGACCATTAACGCCCTCGCTGCCTTGAAGTTATTTCGGGATGCCAGAATGCTCAGTTATCGCTATTCCTCGTGGTCACTGGTAGACAACTCCCTGTCTCTAGGTCGCCCCTTTCAAACGCTGCACTATTTTAATTGGGTGTCAGCGTGTTTTCTATTTTTTTTGATTGATTAATTCATGGTGCAATAGCTGACAGCATAGAGTTCCTTTTTATTATTATTTTTATTTACAGTCATCATTAGATATGTTTATTTACTTGGTTTCCGACTTTTATTCCTTAATGGGCCAGGTGGACTGGCTGCCAAACCCTCAAAGCTTTTATTGCTTATGCCTTTTCATTATCATGGAATTAGTGCTAATATTATCGATTTTAGAATGCCTTTTTCCTCTGCGTGTTTCATGGGGCATCTCTTCCCCGACGAACATGCCTTGATAGTGGTCTGGAGCTTGTGATTTCCTGTGGTCATATCTACGTTCTGTACGCGTCATGGTCGTCCGTATGACTGTCCTTCCTGTCCAATCAACGATCCTGTGTTCCTTCCTTCTAAAGGGCGTTTTATTTACATTTTCTTTACTGCAAGGCGAATTCCTTCTTCACCCTGTTCTGTCAGCAAACCTTTTACTCTTTCTGTCAGTGACTTTACCCTGATTTTGATTTCATTTTATTTATTTCATGGAGAAATTACTCCTTACACTGTCCTGGCAATCTTATTGGGAATTCCAGGCATCTATCGATTTACGGATATGGTTTTAGTTCTTGTTTTCTATTCACAATGGGAATTATTAAATCGATTTCTTCAATAATTAAGATTGTGTAGCAGTGCGCATGGATTTTCCTTGACGTAACATTCATTCGGTTATCGTGGGACAAATGCCTATTAGCTCATTCAATCCAGAAAATATTACACCTTTATTATTTCGACACTGGTGCAGCTGTAACTTAATCACTAAAACCTATGCGTAAAAAGGCCGACCATTTATTTAGAGAAAGGAATTATTTCTTTTTTTAATCGTTAAAAAGGAATTCGTCAAAGTAAACCCTTAAGGAAGAAGGTTGTCATGTATTAGATAGTTCATGTAGATTTCTAAAGGTAAGGTCATTGTGATGTATTTTAAATATCATGTAAGAGTAATGTCCTTGGATCGTGAGTTAAAAGGTAATGCTAAGGCTATAAGCATATCAATTCAATGTGGTGGTTATTTTAAGCTACTAAGTTATTGTATTAATGTACATGGCATGGTACCTTACTGCAATCTCTTGTTAGTATAACATGTGAGTTATTGTAATATGGGTGGATAAATTGGCATTACAATTATCATTGAAATGATATGGTTACTTATTTGTTCATTAATTGTTATTATTTAATTGTCATATGACTGCATGTTGCTTAAACTGCATTAATAATTGGTTTAACTGCAAAGCTTGTAAAATCAATGTAAGGATGGTAGCATGTATGGAAACATGATTGGAGGGGGTGTTTTATTGCCATGCTTTTATAATATGAATAGTGAGGATGTAATGATAAGGGCAATGGCATTTCAGTCTAGTTGTTTTATTGCCATGCTTCCATAATATGAAATGTAAGGACGTATCATGTACAGTAACGCCTTGGCAGCCTTCGTGTTGTTAATAACATTTATGATGTGAGGTGAAGGTTAATGACGGCAGGGGGTTGTAATATATAATGTAATAAGGTTATCATGATATAAATGCAATCTCTGTTTACTACTCATAGAACCTATTGTGCTTAATCAAGGACATTTCAAATATTGAAAATTTAGAGTAAGATGTTGTAACAATGACAGATGAGTCTTAACTTGGTGGGTCATTGTCGGGTCTTTGACTTGCGTCTCCCTTAGTGGTCGTGGTTGGTTCATTAAATTTTGTTATACCTGGTTGTGAACAATGTATGGCCTAGTCTTCTTGCATCGGGCGGGATGTAGACACCTCCATGTAGCCTTAGTACATAGGTCTGTGTATGATTTCTTTATGTGTAAAGAATCCAGTGCCGTATCAAGAGTCTCAGGCCCTTTAAAGGCAGGGTTCCACTCTTGTGACACACCTGACGGAGATTACTAGTTTCTGCCTGAGTAGTCGGCCAGGAGCCTATCTGACCTTCTCTCTCTCCAGAGCAGAGAACTAAGATTAAACGCCCTGCTTTCCTATGCAGAAATAGTAAAAATCTACTACTATGGATTCTTCCCTCCGTGTTCGTACGGTACCTAACCCAGTATGTCGTTAAATGTTTGTAGATACTTGTTGTGTGCCTTATGTCTTCTTATTGTGATCATCATGGGTGCGTCTTGTTAGTCGTCGGGTGGTGTCATAGAGTCCAATGTGTCTGTCCTTTTTACACGAGCACACACACCTTAACAAAAAAAAGAAATTTTTTTGGCACCGGTATCGGAGTTGTTGTCGTAACGAGGAGGTACGTTACACCATCGCCATCCTAGCTCCATTCTAATTCTCATACAATGATGAACCTGCAAAAGAATGCAACCAACCAAAGTGATAGTAATAGCATAAACTCAATATAAACGTATGTATGTGATCAAGGAATCATACAATAAAACACAACAAGCTTTATAGGAAAAAATCATATTACTGTATCATATTAAGTGAGAGTTTAGCACCCTTTCCAAACCTTATTGAACTCTTGTGCATTTTTATCTACAAGAAAAATCTGTCACCAACATCATAATTGTGGTCAATGCGATGTGCATCAACATAACTCTTATGTCGATCCTACTCTTCTTTAATCCTCTTTCTTATTGATTTCATCTATTCTTCAATTTCTTGTATCACTTCTAGTCCCACTAGGATCCTATCTTTAAGTCTATCCCAAACTCAAAGGAATACAACATGGTCGCCCATAAAGGAACTCAAACGATGCCATCTTAATCGTACTCTGGTAACTTTTTTTGTATGCAAACTCTACCAATGGTAAGAATTATTCCCGAAATTGATGTTGATCCATGACATACATATGAAGCATATCCTCCAAAATCTAGTTCATTCTCTCTATTTTTCCGTCTATCTCTACATGATACGTTGTGCTAAAAATCAATTGCATTCCCAATGATTCTTGGAAAATGGTCCAAAATTGTCTTGTAAATACCAATCCTCGATCGAATATGATCCTTCTTGGTACACCATGTAATGTCACAATCTCACTAACAAACACTCTAGATGTGTCAGGCACCTGATAAGTCATACGTAATGGAATAATGTGTCCACTCTTCATCAATGTGTCAACTACCATGAAAATTGAATCGTGCCTCCTTGTTGTTAGTGGAAATTCCACAATAAAATCCATCAAAATGACCTCCCATTTCGATTAAAGAATAACATGTGGTTGTAACAATCTTGTTGGAAGTCTATGTTCATCCTTCACTTGCTAACATTCTAGACATATCGTCATGTAACTAACTATGTTCACTTTCATTCCTTTCCAGAAGAACAAAGGCTTAAATTCGTGGCTCCCGAATGAGCCATGTACACTGCTCGATGTGCTTCACTCAAAATCAATTTCCTCAGTTCGTCATTAGGTGGTACATAAATTCTTCCATTTATCTCAATAATCAGTCATTGTCGAATGTATAACCTCGAAACTTCAGTACCATCATGGTATTTTGTACAATATTATCCTTAAATTCTTTGTATCAGTAATTGTCGATCTAGAAATCTAGAATATTTTCTCGAAGATTCATCTTAAGAGTTATTACTGAGAATATGCATGGTCTTTGAATTAACGCATATGCTACTCTGTTCACCATTCCTTTAATGTAAGATATCTCAAAGTCGTATTCACTAAGTAATTCTAACCAACGCCTATGTAACATGTTCAAGTCAGTCTGAGTAAAAATATGCTGCAATCCACAATGTTCTGTCTTTAATTCGATTTTTTTTCCAATCAGATAATGTCTCCAAACTCTCAAGGCATATACAATCTCTAATAACTCCAAGTCATGCGTTGCATAGTTCTCTTCATGCTTTCTTAATTTCCTAGAAACGTAAGCGATCACTCGACCGTCTTGCATCAAAATTCCGCATAAAACTTCCTTGGATGCATCCATGCATACCAATAATTCCTTTTCCATGTCCTTAATCTTTTGAAATGATTCCATTCATTTCTCTGTCCATATGAATTTCTTGTTTTTCTTGTGCAATTACGTTATTGGATTTGCCATCTTTGAAAAACCTTCGATGAATCATCAATAATATCTTGCTAAACCCATAAATCTACGTACTTCTTGTACGTTGGTTGGTGATGGCCATTCCATAATAACCTCTACTTTTGTTGGATCCACATAGATACCTTCTTCGGATATGATATGTCTCAAATAATGAATCTTTGATGGGTAAAAAGAACATTTTGATAGCTTCCCATACAATTTGTTTTCTCTAAGACATTGTAGAACCAATATCAAGTCTTAGTAATTCTCTTCTTCATCTGAGAATAAATCAGTATGTCATCAATAAATGCTTGAACAAACTTGTCCAAGTATTCACGGAACACCCCATTCATCAAACTCATGAATACCCCGAGGCGTTCATCAAACCGAATGGTAAAATTGTAAATTCACAGTGTTTGAATCTTGTCTTAAATGTGGTCTTAGGGATATCTTATTTCTTAATCTATAATTGGTGATATCCTGATCTCAATTCAATATTTGAAAATACCATTTCTCCCTTCATTTGATCAAATAAATCATCTATTCTTGGCAACAGATATTGGTTCTTGATCGTATCTTTGTTCAATTGACAGTAGTCGATAGAAATTCTCCACGACCCATCCTTCTTTCTAACAAAAAATCATTGGCACACTCCACGACAATACGCTTGGACAGATAAGTCCTAAATCCAAAAAATCCTTCAATTGTATTTTCAACTCCCATAATTCTGGTGTCAACATCCGGTATGGAGTTCTTGCAGTCGGTTTTGTTCCAGGTTTCAAATCTATTGTAAAATCCAACTTTTTTTCGAGCAGTAAACCTAGGAACTCTTTTAGGAATACGTCTGTAAACTCTTGTACTACATGAAGGTTTTCTAGTCTTTTTGCCTCACCCTTTTTGTTTATTTCTAAGATTTAATGTAACGTGCATCCCTTACACATACTCTTTCGCAATTGTAGGGAAGAAATAAACCTCAAGGACACTCCCTAGTTTCTTCCTAAAATTACTCTACTCTGTCCGAAATCAGTCGTCAAACTTAACCATTTCATATTGTAGTTAAGTATCGCATCATTTGATTCCAACCAGTCCATACCTATCACTATGTCATAAGATCCTAATATCATGACATATAGGTTGGTCTTTCTTGAAAATTCACTCAAGTTAATCTTACAGTCCATAACCTTTCCTCCAATTTTCTCTTTGGCACCCGATGCCATTTCTACATATCTAAAATCATCCTGTTAGACTACGTTTACCTTAATTATCATTAGTGATGCACTATAAATAAATCTCTATGTAGCTCTAATCTATCAAAACACTAAAGGTTTTATCAACGATCGTACATGACGTCTCGAGAACAGTGGACTAGTGTTCGGCTTGGCAGTTGTTCACCATTACATGTATCTTGTGGGCCTTGCCCAAATATCCAAACGTAGTTGGTTCTGATGATCTTCCCACTCTATCCTTCTCAATTAGAAAATATCATTGGTAATGTGGCTCTCCACATGTCCAACGTCCAGTTGTTGGTCCAATTTTCTTGGTCTCGAAAGTAGAATTTGTTGGCCTAACAATATGTGATCGTGGTCTGTTCTGATGAACATAACTAAATTATTGTTGTTGATGCAGATGACGTTGTTTTTGATGCTGTGGTTCTATGTAACGATTCCTATGATGAGTAGTTTGTCATATCAGTGTTGAGAACATAGGGCCCCTCGACATATCTCCATGCCCAAAAGTCTATTTGGTTGTTTTCTAATGTTGTTGCATTCCCAGTGTCTCTTGTCTAATCTATCTAGAAGGAGCATTACCCTGAACCCCATTGTTCAACTGTTATTCAACTATGAGGGCCTTCTAAACTGCATCGTGCAACGTATGAGGCATTATGACCCTCACCTTCACACAAATGTTGAAGTTAAGGCCGAACACAAACTTGTTGACCTTTAACTTCTCAGTGTTCAGATGTGGATCATACCTAAGTAAATCCATGAACATGGCCTCATACTCTGGCACCATACGACTACCCCATCGTAAGGCATTGAACTCATTAAGTTGATGCTCAATGAATTCATCTAAAAAATACATCTCCTGGAACTATTCCTTGAACAAATCCTATGACACATCTTCGATGACCGTGTTTAATTGAAGTAGGAGTGTCTTCCACCATAGGAGAGCACTCTCTTGCAGTCGAAAATTTTTCATAGAGACTTTCATATTGGAGGTGTAATCACAAAGTGAGAAGAACATTGCCATGTTCTCCAACCATGCCACAGTGGCTAAATTGTTCATGGCACCCCATAACTCGGGAAACTTCACTTTCTTAAGTTTTTTGTGTATACTGCTATTACTAGTTGGAGCACATTGTGAACCCTCATTGGGAACAGACACTCTACCCTCATCTTGATCTAGGTGATTGATGATCGCCTATGACAACCTCTGGAAGGATCTCATCATACCTACAACATCTCCCATAACCACCTACTCCTGCTCAGTAGTCTTCTTATCTCCCTAGGGGTTAGATCCCTTGGGCGTGGTTATTATCAGAGGTGTCACACCTCTTCCTTCAGTACCATGTTGTCTACTTCCCCTACATCGTCTAACCATGATTACCTACATGGACAATTTCAAAGTTAATTAGTGATACACCTTCAATCATTTTATTTAACATAGTGGAAGGCATAATGGGCCCCTTGTTGCAGGGTTGAACCCTTTTTGATACCATATGTAATGACCCCTCCGTTACGACAAATAAGTATGTAAGTAAATACAATGGTGAATATTTTTTTTGAAACAATAGTTAGAACAAATGATGCACGACAATAACATAGAACCACTTGACACATTCTCTTCTCATCCACATCATTACATGACAAGAATCAACATAACATCAAGTTACTAATAGAAAAATGTATCACATAAGAATAAAAATATGCCTATCCACCCAACATACTCTGCATGGTTAGGACCTCCAAGACACATAATCAATGCTCAAGTCCAGAATTCATCTGATTTATTTTGACCATTTAAAATCTCAAGAACAAGGAGGTATATATTCCCATAACCAAATCAATTCTAGACTCAAGACTAAATTAACAATAAAGTATTCTATCATAATGCAAATTAAAACATTCAAATACTCATTATACAACATATATTCATAATACAAACAATTAATATGTAATAATTAATATTAATCACTAATTCCAATATAGTAATAAGTATTTTTAAAACACTCCCCGTTAATACATAATGTGCAAATGATTAAACATGCATTTAATAATATATATTCCAATATACATTTATTCTCCCCTATCAATAATAATTCCAATGTAGTAATAAATATCTTTCAACATTACCTCGTTAATATATAATGTGTATTGATTAAACACACATTTAATAATATATATTCCAACATATAAATATTCTCTACAATTAATAACATTTCTAATATATAAAGAAATATCTTTTAGCATTACCTCATTTATACATAATGTGCATTGATTTAACACAGTAATAATGTATATTCCAATAAATAATTATTCTCTACAATCAATAACAATTGCAATATATATTATTTACAGTCCATTATTACAATGTCAATAACTTCTGTTAACATTATACAAGAACTTCTGTTAACATTATACAAGAGACACTATTATGGTCCATGTTTCATTCTATTCCAAAACATGAATAGTTTATGATTTTTTGTATCCTTTAAGATAATGCACGTGTATATAATTATATATAAATGTGGGTTTATATTGTAAGGGTAACTCGAGTTGAAATAATTAAGTACAAGTAATATTTTTATCATAAGGCTTAATCTCGCACATAATACAATCGACCGAGAGAGAAATGACTACTTATGTAGTAGAGTGTACGTATGGGAATAGAAATCTGGACGATGGTGGAAGAATGCTAACGAAACTATCGTAATTAAATTGTAAATTAATTACAATGAGCATAAACTAGATCATTTTTAAATAAAGAAAATTTATTTTTATTACAAACTGAGCACTGCCACTATCTGAATGAGAAGGTTAGTTCTAGAGTATTCTAAGCATAAGGTTCTCCTTATCCCTCCTTAAGAATGAGGCGAATTTAATACTATTCTCAAAGACTTTAAATTTTTGTTTAATAAATAAATCAACCATCAGTCTAAAAGACACGAGAACTATGTCTTATATATAGTCCATAGTCAGGGATCAAGAGAATTTTTTTTTGCTTAGATTTACCAGGACAATAATAACCATATCATTAAGATTATGTCACTGAAATCCATTCCTAATATTATAAGCAATTCCAATTTCGTATTAACATTTAAATAATTTAGTATGGATTAAACAACTCTCAATACCGAGAGTTATGGATCCAATGATGGACTGATTACAATTCAAATATAAAGGGTGTTTAATATATTGAATCGAAATATAATTAGAATTTATTCCAAGTAATAATATAAATTTTGAGGACGGTTTAAATCGTTTCATTAATTGGAAGTGGAATTCAGAAGGGTAGTGATCAAGGTTTGTTGCGGACAAATGCATTACGCACAGAGTAACGACTCCAATAGAGATGTGGTCTATTCTAAGTCCTCCCTTGATAAGAACTCAACAATGAAATTATCTGCATATTTTACATACTTAACAAAAACCAAATTCTTTAGTAAAATGCTGGATGTGAAGAATGTTTGGGAACGAACCCTATTTTTGACACATTTCAACTGTAAAAATTTGATAAATCAAGTGATTTAAAAATCATTTTAGTCTCTCAACGGAAATCGATAGAAGGAGGATTCGATACAAAATTTTGTACAATAATAAGCAATTTGTTTCAATCGAAAACACATAAGAGGATGATTACAAAGAACACAATCGTTGAAATTGCAATCTAACTGAACATCATTCAATTAGTATTCATCGAGATAATTTCTTAGTGATTAGAATTAATAAAATCACCAGTTAAGTTTACATTTTTCCAAGTTTACATTTTTCCAATGATCGTCTGATACATTTAGCAATGGAAGTTTTAAGTAATCCTTCCTTAATCAATACTAATTCAATCTATATACAATTTCAGAAAATATCAATATAAATTCTAACAAAACTAAAATCTTAATGCCAGAACTTGAAGAGTGATGCTATGAGAATTTGATCTTCAACTTGGAAGAACTTGCGCAAAGATCCTTTGTCTGCTTGCTAATCGAGAGACTTCACCAGTACCTTGTAGCCAACACCATGGGTACTTTTCTTCACCCTTAGCCCCCCAAGCAAGAAAGGGACCAAGAACAAAAACCAGAACACAATAGCTCACCTCTCAAGGAAGAGCTTCCACTCCTTTTCAAGCTTAAGATCCCAACTCTCACAAGTAAATGACAGTCCAACTAAATTTTGGCAGCATAATAGTACAATGAAAGTGAGATACATTTCCCTTCTACATTATTTCTTTTATAGCATAATTCTCAATGACACTTGTCCTCATGCAAAACTAATTCATTTTTAACAATTAAATTAAATGAGTTTTCACCCAACACATGTGTCACTCTCTCCCAAAGTTGCACATGTATTTACCCTTTTTATTTATTTAAAAAACTCTTTTCCCTCACATTCCCCAATGTTTTCTTATTTTCTCTCTTAGTTGTCCCTTTGTTCCCTAAATTCTCATTTAATGAGTGTCCCCTAACTAGATCTTAATTAGAGTTGGATTATGAGTTTTATTTTAGTTATACTTAGTGGTAGTTTGACTCAAAACGTTATTCTATGTGTACACCTATTCTCTCATCTTTTATTTTTTTCTATTTTTAAAATCTCTTTTATTATTTTCATGCACATATGTGCAATTTTATCCAACCTTTAAACTTTTAAATCATCATTTTCTAGAGTTTGATTATATCTGAAATATTTTCACTTATGTCATAGTTCATTTAGACCTTTATTTAAATTTAGACTTAAACTTAGTCTTAGACTTAGGGTTAGACTATTGTTAGGTTTTTTAATTCATAATTTACGGTTTAATTAATTATTTTAGTCTAACAAGGTCGAACCATTTTAATGTTTTCTAGGCCAGCTAGATTTATTGACTCATGTTTTAATTACGTGGCGTGCCCTTCAAGACGCACCTCAGTGCTCTAATACTGCCACTCGCCTTTGACTAGTTTTTGAAGTTTGTCTGACCCTTGAAGTCAACACTCAATTTTGTTGACCTTGTGATAGACTAAGGGTTTCTAAGGAATAAATATTCTTCCTTATTGCACGCCCCTTAGATATCCTCGTGAACGAATGTCTCAGTCTTCTCTCACAACATTGTGTACCTCTCTAACTAGGTAATTGTTATCCTACAGTTCAGGTTACAACGAGAGTGTTAGAAGTTTGTGACAGGGAAGTTTCCACACCTCTCCCTCATGGCCCCCTTACTCCTTATGTGAGTCGGAATATAAAGTATCATCAAGCCTGCGTCGACTGAGAAAAACAATGTCAATAATCCATATAGATAAATCATATTGTAATCAATCATATGCCAAATGCATGTAAAATGAAATACTCAAACAAATATAATCCACTCCTTGACTCAATCTTGACTCCAAGGAACTCCATAGATGGAATCAACATCCATAACTTGTCATGTGTATTTCACACTCACGAAAACTCATGAATAGAATTTGCCAATACAAATACATGAAAATAGAAATAAGTCACAATACATCATCATCGTCATATATAACCCATAATCAAAACAAAATCACAATTCACCATAACCGGATCACTTTCACACAAGTGTCCTCAAAGAATATGTCAATAAAAGTGTGCTTAGTAGAATGGTATGTTATGCCCTCCACTAAATGAACCTGCGGAGAAGTTTTGGTTGGTGTAATGCTCCAAAGTAATAGCGTTCACATGGACTTGATGCCATTGGAATGGTAGACTAACAGTGGTAGGTAACCAAAGAACGGATGGAGTATGAGAATGTTTAATGGTCTGTCACATCCATGAAGGCCGAATTAACCAATGCACCATACCCTATGTTGACATATTTTGGCGTTTATCGTTTGAACATAGTACTCGTTACATTGGTATTATAATTCCAAAGGGAATGGAAGAAAAATATATATATTGAAATTATGCCAACAAAGTTATTAAGAAATCTCTAGTGAACGAGGAGTAGTAACCTTATAATGAGATATAATTTCTACACTTGATATCAAGGGGGGTTTCAACCTTAGAGTAGTTAATTCATGGTTTTTCCATACTTGAGAGTATCAACCTAAATTGAGAAGGAAGTGTTATAGAATAACATGACCAATATAATGGCCATACAAATATATAGCTATGTAAATGTTGTTGTATGCACTAACAGATTAAGAATCATAACCTATATGAAGTCATGACGAAGGTAAGTAAGTGCAGTTATTGTATCGTCAATGTTGTATAAAGAACAACTAGTCTTTGGATAACAAGCTATTAAGCAAGTGGATTTAATATACTTTACATTCAGGGTGTGAAAATGATCCCACCAGAGTTGTCTCTTAAGACCTTTTAACGTGTCATGTGAATAGAAAATATAACTGTAGTATTGTTCTTTTTGGCGTCATCCAATAATATTAACAATAACATTGATGAAACAATGATTAGAGATGTCGTATATAAAAAAAATCATTTGAGATGATGTTACAAATGGTATTAGAGCCAAGTTCCAAACACTGGGGCCTTATGGTCTCAATCCATTTAAACTGCTACATTAATAATTTAATCAATTATCGTGGAATTATGTAAATAAGAATCTTAATAGAAAATCTATTTTTCACTTATCAGAAACAACAACATACACCATGGTTGATGAAAATGAAAATAAAAACCACTGAGTGGACCTGAAATTTTTGTAGAGTTCAACAAAAAACAACCTCAAAATAATCCATTAGAAATAGTTGAAACCATGAGAAGTATAAAGGCCGAATTTTAGAGTATCAAAGTTGACAATGAAAAACTAGTGAAAGCAAGTAGTGAACGAGAGGAATTAAATGAAATCTTGCTAAAAAATATGACTCAGATGAAACAGAATAAGAATGTAGGACAAAATTATAGTAACACCACGAAGGAAGTCTCTAATGATGAATTTCATAAGAGAAGGGAACACCCGATGTAACAACCCTAGCTGAAATTATGCTTAGGGATTTTTAAGAAAAATTAATTAGGTGATTAATTGTCCTAACATGGTTTTAACTAAACAAAGATTGACATAATAATATTAATTAAATATTAATTACTTAATTAATTGTTATAATTTTAATTAATTAATTAATTAAATTAATTACCTATCACATTGAATGACCAGGGTAATAAATTTAAAAGGGTTAATAAATTTAATTGTTTAATTAAAGGATTACGTATAAGGAGGGGATAAGAAACATTAAATGTAAGGATAAGAAACATTAAATAATAGGGTAAGACATTAACTATGTGGATAAGATAATGAATGTATGGATAAGGAAATTTATGTGGAGGAAAGGGTCGGTGAAGGAGGGATATGAGGGGAGGAGTCTTACGGAAGAAGGATTAATTTGGGGGGAGGAGGAAGCATTTTTGGAGAGGGGAGAGTTCTTCTTTGAGGTTTTTTGGATTTTCTCGTTCTGAGTTGGAGTTTTACAGTCTGGGAGGATCATTACGGGGGCATCGGTTTGCTAGGGCTTTTGGGCATGGGGGCCAGGATATCCATATGGTATCCTGGAGCTAGGAAGCCAGAGAGGCTGCTCCTAGATGGCAGGGAGGAAACACGATTTTGGGCATTGTTTGACATAGTTTCAACAATGAACAACCAGATCGATGGAGGAATTAGCATCAGGGAGAGGTAATTTATTTATTTTGTTAAGTAATTCTTATGCTGTGGATAAAATTTTAATTTTTGTCGAATATTATATGCTCATATGTTGGTCATTGAATTATTTTTGTATGAGAAAGAATTATATGCTAAATCAAATTAAATTTTGCATTTTTACTGCTACTACACATGGTATCAGAGCCTGGTTTCAAAGCTGAAACCTAGGGCCTGACCACCCACATAATTGTGCAGATTGTTCCCTAAAAATAGCTCCTAATCTACCACCCAAAAACCTTTTATTTACAGGTCATAAACCCTATGAAGACTCCCTTGTTCCATTCATCTTCTACCTAACCTACAAATGGAAAATACAAAAAAAAAAGAATCCAGTTATACATATAGAAGAAATATGTTTTGTTGCAATTGATAAAATCTAATATATATATATATATATATATATATATATATATATATATATATATATATATATAAATATATTATATATATAAAAAAATTGTCTCTAAAATAAAATAAACAACGGGAATCAAATATGCAACACTCACATCTGAAGTTAACCACCTTACCATTGCCAACCACCACATGATGGAACGCAACCAGTAAGGGGTGCATCTTGGATCATAACCAACACGCCTTAAGGAAGCACGTGCATAAGTATCGAATGAAGGTAAATGTAAAGGAACCTGGCACTGCACCTCAACTCCACCGTGCTTGTATTCCTACTGATACCTAATGTATCGAAAACATAAGCATTATAAAATACATGACCAAATGACTATCCCTTATTAACTATTTCAGTAGCAATCATGCATGATTGTGAACTTAGGCAGAATGAACATCATGCCCATTAATTCAATACAATTTCGAGACCTTGAGATCTCTCACAACAATCAAATCATAGCGAAGCCAATACAGTACATGTTTCTTGAGATTGATTTCTGCACATCTTTTAGTTGGAAGGACGACATAGTGCATAAAGAACAAAAGAGGTTGAAGAGCATATTTTGGAATAGGAAGAAAAAAATAATCAGATTCAAATGTGCTATATTCTGAATGCTGAATTAAAGCCATTGTCTTAGGTATAGAAGCAGACATGATCATGATAGAAGTTCTATACAAATTCTTTTCATACAAGATAATAGTAAGTTAAATAAAGGAGAATACTAGAAATAACATTAGCCAAGAACACAAAATGCCATAGGTTAGAACAGGGTTGGAATAGATATACCCCAAAATAGTTGTTTAAAGGTAAACATCAAATTCCCATCGTTCTACTGGAAATTAAAATGCGAAACGAGTGAACAAAGTAATTCGCACGTACCCTCCCTTCGCGTAGCTCAAGTGACTCGTTGTTCGCATAGTCCTTTATTTCTTCGTCAAATTGAGGGGGAAGTTCACATAATTTTGCAATCCAATATAAATTTTTCCCTTGTTTTGTTCTTAGGGCACTACAGATCAAAGAAATTGTAGGATATTTCAAAGAATGGAGAAACATTCCATGGTTAATTGTTGATCAAATTAGACTTTCATACAATAGTTTTTGCAAGTTTAAAAAGACAAAGTTATACAGAATTCCCAAAATCCTTGGAATATATTACAGAAAAGTATGGGTTTTTTTTAATGGAGGTAGTGAGAAACTTTGGGAACGTGTGGCTGTATTTTTTTCTTAATATAAAACAACTATATTTATCTAAAATATGCAGGAGGTCATGGCATTAATAAGAGGGCCGAATGTATGGTTCTATGGATAACCCAAAAAATTAGGATTCACTGTCTAAGGCGGATAAGGATACGCTCGGTTCAAACAGAATAAACAAATAATGCTACCTATAAAATCGTTGTCTTGCATCGAGTGAATACGATATGAGAATTTATTAGAAATATTTCGTATATTTCTTATTTTCAGTTTAAGAGAAATATTTTGTATATAATGGTGGGGCATGAGCTCTACTCACATATAGCGGGTGGATGTTCAGTCAGCCTGGGGCGACATGCATTCCTGGCTTGGGTTCCCATGGGTTAGTTCAGCGGTGCCTACAAACATACAGAGAAAGCACCAACTCACGAGGAGAGCACCCAAGGGGCATGTTTCTTGCACCATGCACTAGCCAGGACAAGCCACGAGCTAAGGCGGTGTCTCACTTCACCTCATCACTGCCCGCTCACATAGCCGCATGCTACAGCCGAGTTAAAACAAAACAAAAAAAAAACAAAAAACAAAAAAAAACCAAAAACAAAAACAAAAACACAAAAACAAAAGCTCCATAGTTAAATCTCAGGATGCAGGCAGCTGCGCACAGACCAAAGAGACACATAATACATACAAAAAAACTTGGTTTCACCCAGAATATGAAGTCTCCAACGCGTTTTCTATTTCAGACCGTTCCTAAACGTTAAGAAATTAGGAAAAAGCAAAACAAAAACAAAACAATATACAAGCCTAGCACCAAACACGAATCCCATGAGGAACTATAGAGCACACAGGAACTAGAGGAACGAGATATCACTCGACTCCAAGCCAAACACAAAACATAATACACACAAGCCATCGCCCAAGCACCAGTGCTCAGAGCCGGGCATTGAGCCTGCCGAGAGGGACAGAGCAGAGTCGAGTGGCGGCAGAGGAAAGAGGTGGAAGTGAAGGAGCGTTAGGGTTAAGGAACAACTTAGGTTTTTAGTACTGAGAGTCGGAGGCCGGGCACGTGGGCCTCATGCCAGAAGCCTAGCCTTAAAGGCTACCAGCGAAATCCACGGAGCACATTAAACTCTCGCCAAACTGAAAGTAAGTTTTTTTTTGAATAATTATATTATTATATTTTTTTTTGTAATATTAATTTTTAGTTTTATTAATTTATTTAAAAAGTATTAATATGCTTTTTGAATAATTATATTATCATTTTTTTAAAATACTAATCTTTAGTATTATTAATTTATTTAAAAAGTATTAATAGGCTTTTTGAATAATTATATTATTATTATTTTGTAATATTCATTTTTTTTTGTGTTATTATTTATTTAAAAGTATTAATACGCTTGTGTAAATTTAAATTATTTAAAAAATATATATATGTATAATTATGAGTTTTAAATTTAATTTAAATAATTTAATAATATAGGGTTAAGTATAAATTTTAAAGGTCCATGGGTTTTGAACCCAAGACCACCCACCAAGTGAAGCGCCTTAAGAAGAGCACTAACACCAATGCGCCACACATATCACTTTTACAAATAAATTCACATATGAATAGTTTAATTATCAATAGTAGCAAAGTACTATCGTGAAGAATAATCTCCAATTATCCAAGCACCAAGCTCACAAGACCATACACACAACTCATCGAGCCAATCACCAATCCCTTTCATTCTATTCCACCAGTCAAAGCCAAGCGCTAAGCTCCAATGCTTGAAAGCCACTCTAGAATCCTTAAAGACTCGCACCTGCAGCCACCGAGGACATTTCCCAGGGAAGGGGGCTCAAGGCCACGTCCATATGGTAACAATATCGCACCAAGTACCATAGCCACAGGGATTTCAATGGTAGTGAGTGCAGCATCTCATTCATCACCAATGACGCAGACAAGTCCACGACCATCTCAAGGAAAAGCTAGCAGGGGCAGGGGTTCCAGGGGAAGGAACTCATTTCAGAGACAGTCACATAACAGTGCACAGGTTCAATATCGTGTTACCTGTTGGGGGTGCGGAGGACCCCATTACCAGCGTGACTGCCCAGAGTTACAATCAGGGTTCGTGCATAGAGAAGGAAATGAACCGATGGGGAGAGCAAGTAACAGCCACTAGATTTACGCAGTGGTTAATAATCGTCAGGCTGAACATCAATCCACAGTGGTGGAGTCATCAGGTATGCTAAATCATATCAATGTTAATATTTTATTTGATTCTGGTGCTACAGATAGCTTCATTTTCCCATCTTCATTAGAAAAGAGTGGGCTGGCATCCTACGAGAACGATGACTTTAAACAAGTCGAGATGGCTTCGGGGGGAAAACAAGAGGTAGGACCTAGTGTTGATAATTGTATAGTAGACCTGGGAGTGTGTACTACCAGGTTGAAGGTATATGTCACTACTCTCGGGGTGTATGACCTAATCATTGGAATGAATTGGTTAGCATCTCACCAAGCCTTGGTAGATTGTTTCGACGATGAAGGAAGACCAGTAGAGATCCAGGGTGTACGGAGAAAAGTGTCGTTACGCTTTATATCAACTATGAAGGTTAAGCGATGCTTGAGGAAAGGGTGTTGACTTTATGTAGTGGAAACAATGAATGAAAGGAAGGGAACCTCATTGGATCAGTACCCGGTATTGTCAGAATTTAAGGATGCTTTTCCGAATGAGTTACCAGGACTACCTCCTGAGAGGGAGCTTGATTTTACTATTGAGCTAAAACTTGGTGCATAACCAATTTCCAAGACTCTGTATCAGATGACAGTGCCAAAACTTTGTGAATTGCAAATGCAGTTGAAAGAGTTACTAGACTTAGGGCTAATAAGACCCAGTGTCTCACCTTGGGGCACACCAGTAATTTTTGTAAAGAAGAAGGATGGATCCTTACGATTGTGTATAGACTACAGGGACTTGAACCGTGCTACAGTGAAAAATAGGTACCCAATGTCGCGAATAGATGACCTCTTCGATCAGATGAAAGGAGCAGCGGTATTATCAAAAATCAATTTGCTATTAGAGTATCATCATTTAAGGATTAAGGAAGGCGATATCCCAAAAACCGCCTTTCGAACTCGGTTTGGACATTACGAGTTTGTCGTAGTACCTTTCGGATTGACCAATGCACTGACAATATTCATGAGCCTCATGAACAACATATTCCGGAAGTACTTAGATCGATTTGTACAAGTCTTTCTATATGGCATCCTCATCTATTCCAAGAATGAAAGAGAACATGAGGAACACTTGCTTAGAGAGAACAAATTGTTGGGAAGTTGTCGAAGTGTTCCTTCTTCCAGAAAGAGATTCACTATTTAGGTCATATCATTTCCGACGAAGCAATCTCTGTGGACCAAGAAAAGGTAAAGGCCATTATGAAGTGGCTAGTGCCGAAAAATGCCCATGAGGTGAGAAGCTTCATGGGGCTAGCAAGTTATTACCGAAGATTTGTGGAAGGATTCTCAAAAATAGCAAAACCCATCACCACTTTGCAATGCAAGGGGGTCATGTATGAATGGACAAAAGAATATGATAGTGCATTCATTGAGCTTAAGAGGTTACTAACCAGTGCGCTAATTCTACGAGTGTCAAATATGGAAAAGGACTTCACAGTCTGCACGGATTCCTCGAAGCAAGGGTTGGGGGCCGTGCTAATGCAGGATGGAGGAGTGATAGCCTATGTGTCAAGGAAGTTGAAGAAACATGAAGAGTTATACACGACTCATGATTTAGAGTTGGCAGCTATAATGCTAGCTCTAAAAATTTGGAGGCACTATCTTGTGGGGTGAAACTTTGAGCTTAAAACAGACCATCAAAGTTTAAATCATCTATTCACTCAAAGAGATCTAAATGCTAGGCAAAGGAGATGGAGTGAGTTTATGAGTGAGTACGATTTTGGTATTTCGTACATCAAGGGAAAGGAAAATGTGGTCGCAGATGCCTTGAGTAGGAGACCACGTATCTTCTCCTTGGTACCCTTAAAAGTCAATCTGAGGGAACATGTGTTGACATGACTCCAAGGAGACAGTTGGTATTTAATGGTTACTTCAAACCTCTAGAGTAGGAGGTAGTTAGATCCAAAGTATGAAGGATATAGTTTGGAAGCTGACGGACTGTTAAGATATCGGGGAAGGATGTACATCCCTGAAAATGGGGATATTCGAAGCATCATACTGAAGGAAGCCCATAGAGCACTTTATTGTGCGCATCCGGGTGTGAAGA
>JZKD02S1842716.1:407596-421961 GCA_000966675.3 Picea glauca
CAGAGGAAGGATAGGAATGGAGATGGAAGTAAGTTAGGGAGGAAGGATGAGTAGAAATAGTTGAGAAAGTATGGAGATTTGTCTTATGGTGGAATTTAATGTTTTCCCTTCTAAATAAAAAATAAAAAAAAAATTGTATATATGAATATTCATAATTACGTAACTAAACCACAGTTGTCTAAATAAAATTGTCGAACCAAATAATTGTAATTAAAGGATTTCTCAAACATTTGATTGGTTTATTGTATGTTATAAAAGACTAGTCTTGTTGATTGGATTGGATGCATACATAAATTACTAAAGGGTGATAGTTATTGATTATTAGTACATGCACGATACTTGTATGTACTAGCTACACATGCATTTCTTGTACATGCACACTAGTATGTATGAGTTTTCTTGACTTACTTACTAATAATGTCGGTAAATTGTTATGAATGTGTGAACCATGTTTCTTTTTCTTTGTACCATAAGATACCTTAACTTCTGGACAAAGTTTCCTAAAGGGTGGGTGTATGTAACAACCCTAGTTGAAATTATGCTTAGGGATTATTAAGAAAAATTAATTAGGTGATTAATTGTCCTAACATGGTTTTAACTAAACAAATATTGGCATAATAATATTAATTAAATATTTATTAATTAATTAATTGTTATAATTTTTATTAATTAATTAATTAAATTAATTACCTATCACATTGAATGACCAGGGTAATAAATTTAAAAGGGTTAATAAATTTAATTGTTTAGTTAAAGGATTACGTATATGGAGGGGATAAGAAGCATTAAATAATAGGGTAAGACATTAACTATGTGGATAAGATAATAGGGTAAGACATTAACTATGTGGATAAGATAATGAATGTATGGATAAGGAAATTTATGTGGAGGAAAGGGTCGGTGAAGGAGGGATATGAGGGGAGGAGTCTTACAGAAGAAGGATTGTTTTGGGGGGAGGAGGAAGCATTTTTGGATAGGGGGAGAGTTCTGGTTTGAGGTTTTTTGGATTTTCTGGTTCTAAGTTGGAGTTTTGCAGTCTGGGAGGATCATTACGGGGGCACCGGTTCGCTGGGGATTTTGGGCACGGGGGCTAGGATATCCATATGGCAGGGAGGAAACACGGTTTTGGGCAGTGTTTGACACAGTTTCAACAACGAAAAATCAGATCGATGAGGGAATTAGCATCAGGGAGAGGTAGTTTATTTATTCTGTTAAGTAATTCTTATGTTGTGGATAAAATTTTAATTTTTGTCGAATATCATATGCTCATATGTCGGTGATTGAATTATTTTTGTATCAGAAAGAATTATATGCTAAATCAAATTAAATTTTGCATTTTTACGGCTACTACACCCGATGCTTAGTGATAAAATAACATCGATGAATGAGAAAAATAGAAATAACAATTCCGAAGACAACACCTTGCAAAAGAGATCACCTAAAAACAGGAAAAGAAAATGGCATACAACTGAATTATTTGGTGAATTTAAAAAAATCATACCACCTAGTTTTGATGGGGAAACAGAAGAAGGAGAAAAATCTTGGATCCTAAACATGGGAAAATATTTCCAAATTTATAATTATTATGGGAACTTGAGGCATAGATTGGAGATATATCAGTTGAATGGGAAAGCTGCGATTTGGTGGAAAGAAACAAACACAATAAACAAAATTAGAAGCAACGAACTCACTTGAAAAATATTTAGGAAATACTTTAAACATAAATACTTAACTGAAAGGTATTTCGATGAAAAGGCTAAGAGGTTTCATGACCTTAAGCTAGGAAAAATGACCATTGAATATTTTATTACCAAATTTGTAGATCTGATGAGGTACATACCTTACCTTAGAGAAAACAAAGAAAATGTACAACAATTCATGAGTTTCTTGCCTCAAGCATATAAGTATAAAATTGAGTTCCTTAACCCTAAAATGATCGATGAGGTAATAATACATGCTAAATTTTGTTATACCCAATTTAAAAAAAGGTCTGAAAATATGAAAACTTGGCAAGATAAGAACAAAAATAGTAATTTTTATCCTAGAAATAAACAATTTAAGTACCCATGCAATGAAAATAACAATGCACCAGTTAAATGTAACAAGTTTAATGGAAAACAACAACGTGTATCATTTTACAACATTATTAGACCAACAGATTCAACAAACAAACCCATTAGAAAACCATTGCAATGTTGGGGTTGCAAGGAACATCACCTATATAGAGATTTCCCTTTGAGTAAGAACAAAAATTCGGTGGTGCCGAATGTTCAAGATGTGGTAATAATTAATGACATGGCAAGATGAAATCACAAGATTAATGTAGCCTTGGAAAATTGACAGGCTGACCATCAATCTTCCATGGTAGAAGTTGAAGGTAAGTTAAATAAAAAATATGTCTCCATTTTAGTTGACCTTGGTGCAAGTTTAAGTTATGTTTCTCCTATGATTGTAGAGAAGTGCAAATTGAATCAAGTAAAACATAATAAGTCTTGGTTAGTACAATTAGCCACTGGTACTAAATGAAAAGTACTTGAATTGGTCAAAGATTGTATGATAACATTAGATGGAATGGAAACAAGTGTGGATTTGAATATATTACCTTTGGGATCTTATGATATGCTCATAGGTATAGATTGGCTTGGAAAGCATGTGGCTATAGTGAATTGAAAAAATAAAACATTTTATTGTGTGGATGAGTCGGGAAAAAATAGAACCATTAAGGGAATACCTCATTGTGTATCAGTAAGGTATATTTCTACTTTACAGTTGAAACGAAATGCAATAAAGGGTTGTGAAATATATGCTTTACATATAAATGAAGGTCTAGAAAAGAGAGTTGATTGTTTGTTAACTAATGATCCTGTATTAAGTAAGTTTCATGATGTGATCCCACAAGAGAATCAAGAACTACCTCTTAGAAGGGATATATATTTCACAATAGATCTAGTACTAGGATCAACACCAGTTTCCAAAGCGCCATATAGGATGAGTGTTCTTGAACTGACTGAATTGAAAATACAACTTCAAGAGTTGTTGGTCAAACAATATATCATACCAGGTTTGTCTCTGTGGGGTACATCGGTCTTATTTGTGAAAAAGAATGAAGGGAATTCTAGGCTATGCATTGACTATATACAACTGAACAAAATGACAACAAAAAATAAGTACCCTTTGCCCTGTATTGAAAATTTGTTTGACCAGGTTGGAGAAGCTAAAATTTTCTCTAAAATAGATTTAAGATCATGTTATCGTCAAATCAGGATAAAAGATGAAGACATACATAAAACGCCCTTTAGAACCAAGTATGGAGACTATGAATTCATAGTGGCACCCTTTGGGCTAACAAATTCTCTGGAAACATTTATGTGCCTTATGAACATTGTGTTAAGAAAATACTTGGAATTTTTTTTTATAGTGTTTATTGATAATATCTTTATTTATTCCAAAACAAAGGAGGAACACAAAGAACATCTAGAGTTGGTTCTACAAACCTTAAGGGAAAATTAGTTGTATGCAAAATATAGCAAGAGTGGATTTTATTAGATTAAGGTACAATACATATGACATGTGATTTCTGGAGAAGGAATTGTTGTTGACCCTGAAAAGGTCAAAGCCATTTGGGATTGTCCAGTTCCGAAAGATGTTTCAGATATCATATATTTTATGGGAGTTACAGGTTATTATAGAAGATTCATTGAAGGGTTTTCAAAATTTTCTTACCCTATTACTTCCTTACATATAAAGGAAACCGTTTTTAAATGGATAGATAAGTGTCAATAAATTTTTGAGAAATTAACACAGTTATTAACCACCACACCCATATTAAAAGTAGCAGATCCACAAAAATACTTTGTAGTATGTAATGATGCATCTAAGGAAGGATTATGGGGAGTACTAACGCAGGAAGAGAATGTAATAGAATATGAGTGAAGAATGCTAAAATATCATGAATAAAACTATGCTCCACATGATTTTTAATTTACTGCTATTGTCCATTCTTTAAAAATGTGGCGACATTATCTGTTAGGGAAGAATTGTTTTTTGAAAAAAAAAATGTTAGTCTCAATTTTTTTTTTATCAAAAGAACTTAAATTCCATATAGGCGAGGTGTTTGGCTTTCCTAAGTAAATTTGATTTTGTTATTAAACACATTAAAGGAAAGGAAAATAATGTGGCAGATGCCCTTAGTAGGAAGATAAATGTGATTTCTAGTAGAAACATCCAATCTGAGTTAAAACAAAAAAATTGAATTGGGAGTAGAAAAAGATGTGGAATACAAAGAAATTTGAGAAACCTGTCAAATTGATTCTCTAACTAGAAAAAAATCAAAATTCAGTTACAGCCTCGAAGGTTTAGTTTTTTATAAGAACATAGTTTTTGTACCAAATAATGCATAATTTAAAAACATAATTCTAGGAGAAGTTCACAAGAATCCATATCTGGTCCATACATGGTATCAAAATAAAATAACAACGTTAAAGAAAGAATAATTTTGGCCTAAAATGAAGATAAAAGTGGACGAATACATTGTTATATGTCTAGAGTGTCAGTGGGTTAAAGTGGAGCACTAGCACCAGGATGGATTGCTACATCCTATTGCCATTCCAGAGTGGAAATGGAAAGTGATTAGTATGGATTTCATCACTAGTTTACCTATAACAAAGAAGCACAATTATTCGATTATGGTTGTGATTGATAAACTTACAAAAGAAACACATTTTATTCTAGGAAAATCCACTTATAAAGTATTAATATTTCATAAATGTTTATGAAGGAAATTTTGAGGATGCATGGGTTGCCTAAAACAATCATTTCGTATAGAGACACAAAATTCACTTCCAAATTTTAGAAGAATTTATTTAGTGGAATGGACACACAATTGAATTTTAGTACTGCTTACCATCCTCAAATTGATGGTCAAAAAGAAAGGACTAAGCGTATTGTTGAGGATATGTTACGAATGTATGTTGTGGATTGCCCAATAAAATGGGAAGATTATATTCACCTGATTGAATTCACATACAAAAATGGTTATCAATCATATTTAAAGATGAGCCCTTTCAAAGTATTATATGGTTGGATATCTAGAACACCAGTGAGTTGGGATGATCCTATTGATAAGATTATTATAGGGCCTGACATGCTAAAAGAAATGGAAATAATGATGTATAAAGTGAAACATAATTTGAAAAGTGCACAAGACAGGAAGAAAAGATATGCAAATTCAAAAAGAACACACAAGGATTTTAATGTTGGAGGTCATGTTTATCTATAAATAAAACCCAAAAACAATTCACTCAGACTTGGAAAAATATCTAAGTTATCACCACGTTATTGTGGACCTTTTGAATTTTTAGCCAGAGTAGGACCAGTGGCCTACCAACTTGCACTACCAGTTCATCTAAAAATACATAATCCGTTTCATGTTTCATTATTGAAGAAATATGTGAATGATATAAATCATGTTGTAAATTGGAATCTAATCCAGGTGGAACCAGAGAGTGAGTTCCAAGTGGAACCACTATGCATACTCCACAGGAAAGAAACTATGTTGTATAACAAATCCATCACCTAGGTTAAAGTCTAGTGGAGGCACTTTAGTCCAGAGGAGGCCACTTTGGAAATATAAGAGGCTATGAGAAAATCCTATCCATTTTTGTTCCATGGTTGGGAACCTGATGGGAACACCATGGACGATGTTCAGTTCAAGGGGACGAATATGTAACATCCCTCCAAAGTAAATACTTGAGTAAATTTATGTGGTTGTGATTATTGAATTAGGACATTGGAAAAAACTTTGATTAACATTTTTTATCACCATAAGTAATTGATGGTGAAAAAAGTTTATGTAAATATCATTTTAAATTTTATTTTATTTAAAATTACTAGAGATAAATTTATGAGAGAACCCAACTATGATAAGAGAAATACAATATTCCATTTCAAAAGTGAAAAGAGGATAGAAACCACCAGGGTAAAGGTGATTTTTATCCAGGAGGACAAGTGTGAATCTACCCCCAAGAATGTGGGAGGTTAGGAAACAAGTTAGAAAATAGTTAGGCAAAGACTCCAAAGAGTTAGGGAGAAGGCCAACTAGAAAAAAAAAAAAGGACCTAGGAAGTCAATTATATTGAACTTGGTAAAACAAGGGAGAGGGAACACGTATGGTGTAAATGGGACGATTTTGAGTACTTGTGTAGAGTTAGAGATTGTTGGTTCCAAGAAAGAACCGAGTTTTGGAAAATTGCTTGGAGAAATTTCTTTACATACTCATTTTTCCTATGGAATAAACTATTTGGCTCAGGGGTGACCAGAGTTAGTAGATTGTAGTTTCTCTAATATATGATTGGGAGAAGTTGGAATCTCTCCTCAGTTTTTCCAAGTAAATCTTTGTATTTCGGATATGTGTATTCAATTCTTGTCAATTAATTTGTTTAGAATTTTTAACTCTAATATATATAGATTAGATGATTGGTTAAATCATTTTCATATTGGTTTGATGCTAATATTTTGGTTACAGACTACATTCTTAATAGTATATTACTAGAGAAAAACCATTATATAATAAAATAATGTAGAGTGACATATAATCAGACAATCTTTAGTTAGATTATCACTTTCATTATTTGCAGAGAGTTTTAAATTTTTATCTCTTAATATTTTTATTTGCATTCAATAGAAATATAGAGTAACCAGAGTAATCTTTGAGTGTAGTAAAAACCATGATAAAAGAAATATTGAATCAAAGCTTATCTACAGGAATAATGTTAGTACTTATCTTAGAACATATCAAATTCTTATTGTTCAGACATAATAACCACAACATGCAGGGAAATGGATGTTGATTAATTGGGTTGGTTGTCATTGATGTAAACCCTTGAAGAAAGCTCGGTAGTGAATTTCGGTAGAACAAAGGTTTGGGTAATGGACCCAAGTTTGTTTGATGGATACTGGTATGATTTTTTATATATTTGTAGGTAAGACTATTCTAGATGGATAGTACATGTCATATCATTTCTAGTGGTATGTGCAACATCACATAAATTCTCATGGTTAGAGAGTTATGGCCACATTAAGTTGGAGAACCCTCATAAGTCATCTAGAAGACCCAAAAGGTCAAAGTAGTCAAAGTGTTTGAAAAAGAAATTATTTAAATAATAAAGTTAATGGAGAACTACATAAAATAAGGAAAGTGGGATGCTACATGAAAGTATAAATAAGAGGCAAGGATCTCTGATTTTATCACACTTGAACCTATTGAATATCATTGAATATTTATTTTGTGAAAGGTTAGTTGGGCAGGTATTATCGATAGATAAAAGTGCGATAGGAAAAGTGCGACAAAAAAAGTGTGGTAGGAAAACTACAGCAGAAAAAGTGCGGTAGAAAAAGTGCGACAGAAAAATCACGGTAGAAAAATCACGATAGAAAAATCATGGCAGAAAAAGTGCAGCAGAAAAATCACGACAGAAAAAGTGCGGCAGAAAATTCGCAGCAACAACATGGTTGGGGTCTATTTATGAGAGATATGGAACATCTTGTTTGAGGTATGTTTTGTGATCTAGGGTTTATCTCTTGAGATGGTATTGTATGTTCAGTATTGTTGTATATATCAAATTTGTTGAGGGATATAGTTGGTATTTTGTTGTTGGTATTTGGCATATGGGTATTGGTCTTTTGGTTGTGATGTGTTGTTGAACTTGTTGGTTTATCTTGAGGCTACATAACATTGAGTTTGTGGCACATGGCTTGATGTAAGTTTTTATGGTATTTGGTTTATGGATAGAGTGATGAATTGTTAGATAACTTTTGATAGTTATAATTGTGTATGTCTTTGGTATATGGTTGAGGTACATGTTGGGTACATGGTTGAGACAAGTGGTTGATGATTTGACACATACATGAGGTGTATAGTTGATGACTTGTCACATACAAGAAGTGTATAGTTGATGATGTTGGTACATCTTGATGAGTCAAGGTTGATGCATGGTTGATGCATGGTACATGTTGTTTCAAGTTATTGGTACAAGTTGTTTGGTGCAGGTTGATTGTTAGAGGTTGTTACAGGTTATTGGTACAGGTTGTTACAGGTTAGTGGTATAGGTTGACAGTGGTAGTAGTTGATTCAGTGATAGTGGCAGGTTGTCTACATTTGTCATTTATATTTCAGAGAGGTTGGATGGGGAAAGGATAGGTGGTTGTATAAACCTTCTAGTTGTAGGCAGAGAACTTAGGGGGTTGTAGCCTCCTTCTGGTTGTAGCCAGATAAATGGGGAGTTGGTCCTTACCTCAGTCTGTAGCCTAAGAAACTAGGGGGTTGGAGCCTCCTTCTAGTTTCAGTTGGAAAACAAAGGAATTTGATGCTTCAAATGAATGACTGTAATTTTTTAGGACATATAAGAAAAAACATTATGTGGTTTTCTCCCGCTTTGGGTTTCCACATAAAAACACTGGTGTATTGTGTATGTGTATGATTTTTCATTTGTTCATTGTTTATTTAATCTGCAATTATTGGATGATAATGCTACATTGATATAACACTTGCATTATATGGTTAAAAAGGATTAAATTACTCTATTACTAATTCACCCCCCCTCTCAGTAATCCAGCAATTGGTATCAGAGAAGGTCCCTTCAGAAATCAGTTTAACCACGGAAAGGTAGATCATGGAGAGAAAAAAGATGTATAAAAATGGAATACCATAGTTTGATGGACATAAGTATGCATTTTGGAAAAGAAGGATGAAAACATATATATATGAACAAGGATTTGAAATTTGGAAATTAGTTGTAGATGGATACAAAGAACCAGTAGTTCCGCCGACAAATGAAAGAGAAATAAAACTCAGAAAAAATAATTCCAAAGCCACAAATGCACTTCTGAATGGTCTTTGTGAATCAGTTTACTCCAAAGTTATACATTGTAAATCCGCTAAAGATATTTGGGACAAGATTCAAAATATTTATGAAGGAGATTCAAAAGTCAAAGAAACAAAGATTCAAAATTACAGAGGTCAGTTTGAACAACTAAAGATTAAGGAAGATGAGGATATTGCATCTTACTTCTTACGAGTTGATGAAATGGTAAATGCAATCATAGGACTGGGAGAAGAAATTAAAGAATTTGTAATTGTTTAAAATGTACTAAGATCTCTCCCTATGAGATTTGATCCTAAGATATCAACACTAGAAGAAAGAGAAGATCTAGACTCAATAAGCATGGATGAACTACATGGAATATTCACAGCATATGAAATTATAATTGAACAAGAAAATCCAGATATAAAAGAAGCATCTTTAAAAGCATCCAAAAGGTCAAAGAAAAAGGGAAAGGAAAAGGAAAAAGAACATAGCAGCAACAGTGAAATCTCAGAAGATGATGAAGAAATGGACAACTTTGTCAAACTATTGAACAAGGGAACCAACAAAAGATATAAGGGTAAGTTTCCTTTGATTTTTTTTTAATTGTGATGGTATTGGTCATTTTTCTAAAATAATTCCTCATAAGAAAAAGAAGAGAATGATGAAGATTACTCAAATAGAAAAAAAACATATAAAGGAAAAATAACCACAAAGAAAGTTTTCAAGAAAACATTATGCACCAAAGAAGACATCTCATCATTAGATGAAGATGAAGTCAATGACAGTGAGACAGAAAGAGTTCTATTCATGGCGGTAGAAGACTATAACAAAGAAGACACTGAAGAAGAATATTAAGAGGCCGAAGAAGAATATGAGGAGGCATAAATTGACTACCAAGAAGAATTGTTGTGTTCCATAAAAGTTATAAGAAGAGAAAAGAAGAAAAACAAGAAACTACAAGTGAAACTAGACAAGAAAGAAGACACTCAAGAACTAGAACAAATGATCACAAATTTGAAGGCTCAAATAGAATAAGATAAAAGAGTTGAAGAAGAACTCAAAGAATAGATAGAAGAAAGAGACAGGATCATTGGAAATTTGGATGCAGATATTGTCATATTAAGAAATGATCTTCAAAAGAAAAATATGCAGAACAACTCAAAAATTTTGGATGACGTTATCAACAGTCAAAAACCTCATCATGACAAGTCCGAACTTGGATAAAATCAAACAGAAAAGGGATAAATCTCCAAAATAACAGAGCAAGAAACATATCCAAAAAGCTATGCAGAAACAATCAAAGGGGATAGGAATATCTAAAAGGAAGATTATAGGGACACTCCTCCACCGAGAAGATTCATATTTTAGAATCAACAACCGACAGATAGGCCTTAGGAAGAAGAACAATTCATAAGAGAAAATCCTTTCAGAAGATCTTCAACTCCCAGGTATCAAACTATATTTTATGGTTTATGTTATGCATGTAATAATTTTGGACATAAAGCTATGAATTGTAGAGCTAACAACAGGAACATAAACAACTTGAAAGTCATACATAAAAGGGTTATCCAAAAAGGCCTAGTGAAACACAGAGAAGAAGTTACAACAAGTTTGAATCATTGACCACTGAAGTGGAATGATACAAGTGTAACAAATTTGGACACATGTCCAAAGATTGCAGATTGACAGTTCCTCCTAGAGAACCACAACACAACAACAACAGTCACAGACATGAACCTCAGAAGAGAACATGGATAAGAAATAAAAATCAGTATAGAAATGAAGAATGCACACTCGTTCTACAAGCTAAGCAGAAGAAACGTGGTAGGTATGTTGACATTGGTTGTTCAAAACACATGACATGTGATAAAGACAGGTTTCTTACATTAAGAAAGGAAAGAGATGGATCAGTCTCCTTTGGAAATAATGATTCAACTAAAATCATTGGAAAAGGCACAGTCAAAATTGGAAACAAGAATACCAAGACAAAAAATGTTCTATTAGTAGAAGATATGAAAAATAATCTTCTAAGTGTGAGTCAAATGTGTGAACAATGTCATAAAGTTACTTTCGATTCATAAAAGTGTGAGATAAGAAAATAAGGTTCATGAAAATTGATTGCAAGAGCTGCAAGAACTTCAAGCAACATATATGTACTAAGTGAAATTTGAAATGAAAAGTCTTGTCTAGGAAAATAAGATGAAAGTTGGATATGGAAAAGAAGAATGGGTCACATACACTTTTATAACCTTGTCAAAGTCATAAAAAAGGTAGAAGTTAGAGAAATTCCCCAGATTACAAAACCAACCAACACTTTATAAAAGCATTATCAATGACTAGATTTAAATCAAAAGAATATTCAACGACAAGACCACTGGAAATTATGCATACTGATCTAGTTGGACCAACTACAACAAAGGGTTTAAAATGTGAGAAATACTTTTGTTATTAGTTGATGATTATATAAGAATGACTGCAGTTTTATTTCTCAGGAATAAGTCAGAAGCTTTTGAAAACATCAAGGTCTACAAGGAAATGGTTGAAAATGAAATGGATTCAAAAATCAAATGTTTGAGATCTCATAATGGAGGAGAGTTCACTTCAAAGGAATTTATGGACTACTGCAGCAGGCATGGAATAAAGATGAAATTCTTCGTTGCTAGGACACCTCAATAGAATGGAGTTGTTGAACAGAGGAACAGGACAATGTAGGAAATGGCTCGAACAATGTTAATGGATTCTGAATTGACATATATATTTTGTACACATGCAGTGCATACAATGGTTCACATTCAAAACAGAGTAATGCTTAGAAACAACACTAACAAAACTCCTAGATGCTATGGAAAGGAAGACCAGTAAATGTGAAGCACTTCAAAGAATTTGGAAGAAAATTCTACATCAAAAGAGAAGATGGAAGAATGGGAAAGTTTCACTCTCGTGTGGACAAAGGAGTACTTTTTGGTCACTCGAGTACAAGGAAAGCATAGAAGTGTTACAATTTGAGGTTGAACAAAGTTGTGTAAATCATCAATGTAACAATTGATGAAATAGGTGGACGTGAATGAAAGGAAGAAGAAAATGAATCAATGGAATACCTTTACGAAGATGAAGAAGAAGATGAAGAAGAAGTATAAGGGGAACATGAATAGGATCAGACAAAATTAGAAGAGAAAGTTCAACAAGTGCCTCCAAGGACACCTAGAAAATGAGTATAGAAGAATCATCATTCAGATCAGATTATCGGAAACAAAGATGCAAGAGTTGAGACTATAGGAAGAATTTGTTCACCAAAACAAATGCACCTAGCACTCTCATCTACGATTGAACCAACAAGTTTTGAAGAGGCCAGCAAGGATGAATTTTGGAATAAGACCATGGATGAAGAATTGGATCAAATAGAGAATAATGACACTTGGAAATTGGTTGCAAGACCAAATAATAAGAATGTGATTGGAAAAAAGTAGGTACTCAGAAATAAATTGAATGAATATGGAAAGGTTACAATGAACAAAGCTAGATTGGTATGTAAAGGATACACATAGGTTGAAGGAATCAATTTTGAAGAGACATTTGCTACAATTGTTAGAATGGAAGAAATCTGATTGCTTCTAGCTTATGCATGTTCCAAGAATATTAAAGTGTATCAGATGGATGTGAAATCAACTTTTTTGAATGAGGAACTTGAAGAAGAAGTCTACATTGAACAACCAGAAGGATTTCAGTTGTCAGAGAACGCAGATTACATGTGTAAATTGAAGAAGGCCTTGTATGGTCTAAAACAAGATCCTAGAGCATGGTAATCTATACTGGATAAATATATACATGAGGAAGGGTTCATAAAAGGAAGTGAAGACAACAAACTCTACATCATGTTAACTCAAGATAGTTTTTTATTAATTGAAGTTTATGTTGATGATATTATTTTTGGAAGTATTGATGACAGGTTAAGCCAGAAATTTGTAAAGGATATGTAGAATGAATTTCAAATGTCATTACCTGGAAAACTATCCTTCTTTTTGGGTCTTCATATATTTCAAAGCAACCAATGAATTTTTATTTCTCCAACTAAATATATCAGAGAAATGATAAAGAGGTTCGGAATGAAAGATTGCAAACCAGTTACCACTCCTATGCAAACCAGTTGCAAGTTGAGAAAATATGATGATTCAAAGTCTATAGATCATAGGAAATATAGGTCAATGATTGGTATCTTACTATATGTGACAACATGCAGACCAGATGTAATGCATGAAGTTGGACAGGTGGCATGATTTCAAGCAGCACCAAATGAATCACATGTATTAGCAGTGAAGAGGATTTTTAGATATCTCAAAGGAACATAAGAGTTTGGATTATGGTATCCAAAAATAAAGGCTCTATCACTTATTGCCTGCACAAATGCAGATTGGGAAGGTTGCATTGATGACCGACGAAGCACCAGTGGAGAAACATTCCACTTGGGTGAGTGTTTAGTATCATGGTTAAGAAAGAAGCAATCATCAATATCCTTATCTACAGTCGAGGCAGAGTATATTACAACAACAACACGTTGTACATAGGTTCTATAGATGAAACAATCTCTAACAAATATACAGGTCGAGTATGATGAGATCATTCCAATCTATTGGGATAATACATGCACCATCAGTATCTCAAAGAAATTAGTGATGTACTCCAAGACAAATCACATTCCAATAAAGTATCCCTTTCTATGGGAATAGGTTCTGGAGAATAAAATCTGAGTTGAATGCATGGGCACTAAAGAACAAGTGGCAGACACCTTTACAAAACCGCTTCCACAGGAAGCCTTTGAGTATATTTCCTAGAGACTCAGAGTAATTTTTACTCCAAAATGAATTCTTTTGAATTATTATCTTATATGTCTTGTTTTTACATGAGGAAGCACCATAAAGAGGACAGTTCAGGTCGGGAGATCAGTTTTATTAAGAGTTTAGTCAGGGGAGTATCCCTAAGGATAGTTCAGTTCAGGGCCACAGCCCCATATGGAAATATACCTTTTCCATTGATGACAAAGGGGGATAGATTTATTAGATGCAAAACACATAGGCATGGTTCTAGGGGGAGCGATGGTCACAGGGGGAGCATGAGTGATATGACTTGAGTATTGCATGAAATGACTTCAGTATTGCATTAGAGTTCTGCAATCAATGCCAAAGGGGGATATTGTTGATTAATTGAGTTGGTTGTCATTGATGTCAACCCTTGAAGAAAGTCTGGTAGAGAATTCCAGTAGCGCAAAGGTTTGGGTAATGGACCCAAGGTTTTTTGGTAGATAATGGTATTACTTTTGATATATTTGCAGGTAAGACTATTCTATATGGATAGTACATGTCATGCCATTTTTGGTGGTATGGGGAATGTCACATAACTCCTCATGGTTAGAGATTTATGGCCATGTGAAGTTGGAGAACCCTCATGAGTCATCTAGAATCCCCAAATGGTCAAAGTAGTCAAAGTGTTTGCAAAAGAAATTATTT
>JZKD02S1842716.1:473388-486020 GCA_000966675.3 Picea glauca
TATCTAGTTAGGAGAGACTTATTAAATGAGATTTTGGGGAACAAAGGGACAACTAAGAGAGAAAATAGGAACACATTGGGGAATGTGAGGGAAATTGGATTTTAAAATAAAATAAAAATGATAATTACTTGTGCAACTTGGGGAGAGTGTTATAAGTGTGAGGGTGAATAATCATAATTAATTTAATCTAAAAAGTTAGTTATTTGTGCATGAGGACATGTGTCAGTGAGGAAATTTATATGAAACAAATGGTGTAGAAGGAAAATGGATCTCACTTATTCTTGGTAAGGTTATGCTGCCAAAATTATTGGGGACTATTTTCTACTTGTGAGAGTTGGGATACCAATCTAGAAAGGAGTGAAATCTCTTCCTTGAGAGGCAATCTTGGGTGTTATTGTTTTTTTTTTTGTGTGTGTGTGTGGCCCGTATCATTGGCTGGGAAATACCGATGAAGTTGTTCGATTAGAAATAAAGGGAGGAGTGCAAGTTTCCAAATGAAGAATTGTCGTTGAGCTCATCAACATACGGTCATGGTATTTCATTATTATAGTTATTGTAGCATTATAGATGTTAAATTGAATTTACAAACTAAATTTCAGATTGTATATTTTATAAAAATATCCTTGAAATGTATATTATATTTTATTCTTACGCGGAGATATGGAGGATTGTTATAATCCTCGTAGTGGTTTAAAATTTCATTATTAAATTCATTCATGAAAGTCTCGCATTGTTTTTTTATTTGATTAGACCGAAGATATATAAATTATGTATATAGAGGTTACTAATTCAGTGTTTAACATTTGTGGATGATCATTGGTTTCCATGGATTGATTCTAGACACATGTTACAATTAGATCTACACTTATGCGCTTAAATATAAGTTAAGAATCTACCGCATAGCTTTGTATTTCATTCAATAAATTGGCAAACACAAGAGATTTCACCTTACTCAATTCATGGTTTACAGAATTTCAGATAACATTCCTAGGATGGGATAATTAATTTAGTTTTAGAATAAATAGTATACATATGCACCATTGATTGTACAAGACCATTAGATAGAATGCATCCTATCCTTAATCATTTTCCATCCAATAAAAGTGTATCGTGATCGGAAGTCATTGATTATGTTTTCTTGGATGGGCCAATATCATGAAACTGGTAGATTTAGGGTGATTAAGAATGGTAATGTAGGGTGATTAAGAATGGTAATGTGAATTATTAAATAATTTTCAATGGAAATAACTTCTTGAATGATGTTACTAATCCTCTTATTCCTTACTTCTAATTTTAGCTATTTTTGTTAAAACTTTGGGTTCTGGGAATAATCTTCTCTTTCTCAAACTTAGTACACTTAGTTTGGTCATAGGAAGCTCCATTCAATTTCTTTAGTAACTTGGAATTGGCGTTATTTTGGTTCTTGTCAACTGATTATCTACAGACTTAAATTTTAGCCATGTTTGTGATTGCCTCGTATATTTTGTAACCTTCTACCGTCTCTGGTTCCTTGACATATTTATGATTAACTAAGAGTATAATTTGTTGTTGTTCGTAGTATTGGACAGGTAGTCGTCATTTTGGAATGGGAGTTTAATAAATAAAATCTTATTAGATAGTGAACATTGGATAGGAAGACGTTTGTCGTAATACTTATTTTATAAGTTGGAATGTATTCTATTCATAATTTATGTAATCTTTCCATATTTCTTTAAACAATATAAAATTTATTAGAATAATTTAGCCCTATTCCTAATAATTTCTCAATCCCAAATTCTTAATCTTTCGGTTTCACGTGGGTATAGTATTTAGTGCGTGGTAAGATGTGCAAAGATTTTCCTTATTCAGAATCTTCAGTTTTCTATCATATGCGATTAAATTCTGTTGTTTTAAAGAACTGTTGGGACAACTGTTAACTCTTAGTTGCAATGTTACCTTGGTTGAATTGTCACGTAGTGCACAAATAGACTCCTGGAAATTCATCATGGTTTTCCCCTTGATCATGTCTTGGCATTTGGCACATGGCATAGTGAATTCAGACTATGGATGTGACTTACCACTTGGTAAAGTGATTGAGTTGAGACTTACATTGAACTTATGTCTCGGGCCACCGATCCTTGTGTAGGACCACCGAATCTCAGTAAAACAATTTAAGCATTGAGTCTAAAAAAACAAACGATCGAGAAGATCTCTCTTGCAACATAAATTATCTTGAGCTATAACATTCTTATCCTTCAATAAAATTCTTAACCTTATCCTTGTTTTAGTTAGTTTGTTTAGCTAGATTGTCCCCACGCTGTTATGGATAAAATTATTAAATGAACTTTAGATTTAAGTGTACATTTCAGTTATCACGTTCAAATACCATCGCAACTTTAGATGGATGAGCCTTAAGATTTCAACATGATTGGTGAAAAATTAGGCATATGTTAGAAATTGATAATTAAAGGTAAAAGTTTATCCTTGCACATTAGAATAAAGTTATTGTACAACTATAGAATTTAAAAAGGTTAATTGGACATCCCCTTGATTTCAATACCTTTAGAAAATCTCCAAACATCTCTACACTTAATCTAGTTATTGGTGAGATGTGTTTAAATCCTTAGAAAAATAATTGAGCTCTTATTAGAAGTTATTCGATGGGGTGTGGTTTCCTTAGGAACTAGTAAGACTTGGACTTTACACCCAAGAACCATGAGTTCTAAGATGACTAGAGGAATGTTTTAATACTAATAAATAAATTAAGTTCTTTTAGGATTATTTGTTAAGAATGGATTAAGAGAAAATATTTTTATATAGTTCAATCATAATGATTGTTATTGGAGACACATGAAATTGTTAGTAGATATTTAATCGTTAGATATTTTAAGGTTAGGATTTATTTTGTGGGATAGTTACAATTTTTTTCTATCTTGGAGAATGGTCTACCTTGTATTGAGTTAACATTAATTGTCTTAATTATTATGTATAATCTTAGAATGTCGGAGTAGATTCACATAAGTTAGTTATGGATAAGCTATCAAAGAATGATGTTAATGATTATCAACCTGATTTTGATAGTATTGAACTGTTAAATGATTGTAAAAGATTTTAATTAAGGTACCTAGTATAATTAAATTTTATAATAGTAAGATTTGAATATAATGGATATTGAGTTTAAATTATGTAGACATAAACTATTACTTGAAGAAACTTCGTATGATAAACCCTGTAAGATCTTATGACATGAATTGTTTGAGAACCGATTTTGGGAGAGGTACTTGTCCGATGAATTCATTGAGCTCCATCTTAATGAGTTAAACGCCTTATGATAGGGTGGTCGTACGATAAACTGAAGAGATGTCATTAGGAGCACAGCAACATCAGACACCATCGAGATAGACTTCAGGTCATTGTGATACGCCCAGAGGACCTATGTTCATGACACCACAGTGACAAAATCCTCAATAGAGGACTCCTTACAGAGGACCATAGCATGAGAAACAACAACATTGTTCACAACAACAACATTAGTTTAGGAATGTTCAACAGAACAGACTAGGATCACAGACTATTAGGCTAACAACTTCTACTTCGGGGACCAGGAGAACTGGAGTGAAGACTAGATGTTGGACATGTGAAGATCCACATTGCTAGCGAGACATTCTGATTCAAAAGGCCAGAGCGACCGGATCATCGGGACCCACGACAGTTGGAGATTTGTGCAAGGCCCATAGGATACATGCATCAATGAACAACCTCTAGGACGAGCACCAATCCACTGTGCTCGAGACGTCAGGTACAATCGCTGACCAAAATTTTAGTATATTGATAGATCCCGGTGCTAGAAAGAACTTTATCTCTACTGCAACACTAAAGAGAATTAAGGTAAAGGTAGTCAAGTAGGATGATTTTAGATACGTAGAAATGGCATTGGGTGACAAACAAAAGGTTGGAGGAAATGTTATGACTTGTAGCATTAACTTGGGAGATTTTGCAACAAATTCCAACCTATATGTCCCGATCTTAGGATCTTATGACATAGTGATTGGTATGGATTGGTTGGAATTGCATGGCGTGATACTTAACTGTAAGACTAAACTGTTAGGTTTGACAGATGATATGGGATAGAGTAGAGTGATTATAGGAAGGAACGAAGGGGTGTCCTTGAGATTTATTTCTTCCCTATAGCTACAAAAGAGTATGCACAAGGGGTGCAAACTTTATGCAGTCTTAGTGCTAAACAAAAGGGGCTAGGTTGAAGGATTATAAAACCTTCTTGTAGTGAAAGAGTTTTCATATGCGTTTCCATAAGAGTTACTAGGTTTACCACCTGAAAGAGAGTTGGAGTTTACAATAGACTTGAAACCTGAAACTGAACCTATAGCGAGAACACCTTACCAGATGTCAACACCTCAATTGCAGGAGTTGAAAATGAAATTGAAAGAATTGTTGGTGTTGGGACTTATACGTCCAAGTGTGTCATTGTGGGGTGCGCCGGTGATATTTTTCAGAAAGAAGGATGGATTGTCGAGGATTTGTATTGACTATCAACAATTGAATAATGTGATGATAAAAAAACATTATCCATTGCCAAGAATAGATGATTTGTTTGACTAGATGAAGGGAGAAATGTTGTTTTCTAATATTTATTGGAGATTGAGATATCATCAATTACGGATTAAAGAAGAAGATATCCCTAAGACTGCATTTAAGAAGAGACTCAGACACTATGAGTTTACAGTTTTATCGTTCGGATTGACGAATGCCCCAGGGGTATTCGTGAGTTTGATGAATGGGGTGTTCTGTGAATACTTGGACAAGTTTTTCAATTATTTATTGATGACATACTGATTTATTCTCATATGAAAGAAGAGCATTACAAACATTTAAGATTGGTCCTACAGTGTCTACCGAAAAACAAATTGTACGGGAAACTATCAAAATGTTATTTTTACCAATTGAAGATTCATTACTTGGGACATATCATATATGGTGAAGGTACTATTGTGGATCTAGTGAAATAAGAGGTTATTATGGAATGGCCAGCACCGACAAATGTACAAGACTTATGCATATTTATGGGTTTAACGGGATATTACCGACGATTCGTCAAAGGTTTTTCAAAGATAGGAAATATGATCATGGAATTGTAGAAGAAGAACAAGAAGTTTGTATGGACTAAGAAATGCATGGAAGCATTTCAAAATCTCAAAGAGTTTTTGACGAAAACACCGATACTCAAATTCCCTGATATGGACAAGGAATTATTGGTATGCATGGATGCATCCAAGGAAGGTTTAGGCAGAGCTTTGATGCAAGACAGTGGAGTGATAGATTACATTTCAAGGAAATTGAGAAAGCATGAAGAGAACTACGCAACACACAACTTGGAGTTATTATCAATTGTATATGCCTTGAGAGTTTGGAGACATTATCTGATTGGAAAAAGATTCGAATTAAAGACAAATAATTATGGATTTCAACCTATATTTACGCAGAGTGACTTGAACGCATGACAAAGGTGTTTGTTAGAATTACTTAGCGAATATGATTTTGATATTACTCATATTAAAGGAACGGTGAAAAATGTGGAATGTGTGGTGAGACGGAGACCATGCATATCCTCGGTAATACCTCTTAAGACTAATCTTTGAGAAAATATTCTAACTTTATAGATCGACGATGACTAGTATAAAGAAGTTAAGGATAATATTGGATAAGATACCATGGTGGTACCGAAATATGAAGGTCATTCATTAGAGAACGATGAATTGTTGATATTTAACGAAAGAATTTACCTACCGCCTAATGACGAATTAAGAAGTTTGATCTTAAGTGAAGCACATAGAGAAGTGTACATGGATCATCCAGGAGTTACAAAGATGTTCAGGCAAACCATAATCCTTTATTATTCTGGAAGGAAATGAAACAAGACATAGTTAGTTATGCGGAGATATATCTATAATGTCAAAAAGTGAAGGTTGAACATAGACATCCAACAAGATTGTTAAAACCACATGTTATTCCATAATCAAAATGGGAGGTTATTTTGATGGAATTTATCATTGGATTTCCACTGATGGAAAGAAGGCATCATTCGATTTTCATGGTAGTGGACACTCTGACAAAGAGTGCACACTTTATCGCAGTATGTATGACGTACTAGGTGCCAGACATAGCAAGAGTATTTCTGAGGGATATTGTGAGATTACATGGAGTACCAAGAAGGATCATATTCGATAGAGGATCGATGTTTACAAGATGATTTTGGACTAGTTTTTAAGAGGATTTGGGAACACAATTGAATTTCAGTACAACGTATCACCCCAAGACAGACGAAAAAATAGAGAAAATGAACCAGATTTTGGAGGATATGTTGTGTATGTATGTAATGGATCAACAAAAACATTGGGAATATTTATTTCCACTAGTAGAGTGTACATACAACAACAACTATCAGATTACCATTAAGATGAAACCTCTTGAGTTTCTTTATGGGAAACAGTGTCAAACGTCATTGAGTTGGGATTGAATTGAGGATAGGGTCTTGGTAGGAACCGAAGTGATTCAAGAAATGGAAGAACATATGAAATCGATAAGACAGAGGATTAAAGAAGCGCAAGACCGGTAGAAAAGTTATTTTGATGCGCATCGCATTGACCACAGTTATGAAGTTGGTGATAGAGTTTTCTTGTGGGTAATATTGCATAAGATTTTGATCAAGTTTGGAAAGGGTGCTAAACTCTCTCCTATGTTTGTGGGAGCTTTTGAAGCTATGGAAAGGAATGGACCCATGACTTATCGACTAGCCTTGCCTCATTCTTTGAGGCATATGAACGATGTATTTCATGTATCTGTTTTGATACATTATATTACTGATCCCTCAAATGTTATTGAAATGAGTTCTTTGCAGGTGCCAGACAAGGGTTCTCTCATGGTAGAGAAAATCCGCATTATGGACCATTACATTCAACAACTAAAACATCAAATAGTCATTCAGGTCAAGGTCCAGTGTGACAACTATAGTCCACACTTAGCTACCTTGGAGGACACATATGAGATGAGTCAATGGTTTCCTTACTTGTCTAATAGATTAGACATATAGATCTATGTCAGATACATTTGTTTTACTTGCATTTATATAATATACAAACTTCAGGATGAAGTTTAAAACAAGAGGGGGTGTATCTAACATCTCGCTCTACTGAGCACACTTTTATTGACTTATTCTTTGAGGACACTTGCGTGGAAGTGATCCGGTTATGGTACATTGTGATTTCGTTTCTATTATGGATTATGCATGATGATGATGATGTGTTGTGACTTATTGTTATTTGATGTATATGTATTGGAAGATGCTATTGAAAATTTTTCCTAGGTGTGCAGCACACATGAAAGGTTATTGATGTTGATGGCATCAATGGACTTCCTTTGACTCTGGATCGAGTCAGGGAGTGAACTATATTTTGATTGAGTATTTAATTTTGTGCATTGGTGACATATGATTGATTACAGTAGGATTATTGAGATGGCTTTTATCAGTGGATGTAGGCTTGATGATGCTTGCTAATCTAACTCACATAGTGTGTAGAGGGGCCATGCACAGAAACCAGACATTGAGGGAGAGGTGTGGCAATGTCCTTTTCACAGCCTACTAGAACTACTGCCATGGTCAAATGGTAGGTGAACGATTACCTAGTTCTAGAGGTCCACAATCTCGTGAGGGCGGACTGAGACAGTCACTCATGAATATTTCTAAGGAGAGTACAATAAGGCGGAGTCCTTGTTCCTTAGAATCCCTTAGTCTCTCACAAGGTCGATTGAATGGAGTGTTGACTCCAAAGGGTCAGAAAACTTCCAAAACCTGTCAAAGGCGAGTGGGACCCTTGGATCACTGAGGTGCATCTTAAAGGGCATGTCGTGCAATTAAAAACTTAAGTCAATAAATCTAGGTGGACTATAAAACACGATAATTATTAGACCTTGTTGGATTAAAATAATTATTTAAACTATGAATTTATTAATTATAAATCCCAATAAAAGTATAAGCCTAATTCTAAGACTAAGCCTAAGTCTAAGTTTAGTTAGGGGACTAAATTAAAATATTAAATAAATTAAAATAATAGAGATAAATCAATTTAAGGAAGAAGTTAGAAAAATCTAAAGCTTAGATAGAATGCACATGTGTGGATGAAAATATTAAAAGAGATTTAAAAAAAAAAAAAAAGAAATAAAATATGATAGAATAGGTATACACATAGAATGGTATCTAGAATTTATCTACCACTAGTCTAACTAGAAGAAGACTCTTAATCCAACTCTAACTAAGATCTAGTTAGGAGACACTCATTAAATGAGATTTTGGGGAAGAAAGGGACAACTAAGACAGAAAATGGGAACACATTGGGGAATGTGAGGGAAATTGGATTTTAAAATAAAATAAAAATGATAATTAATTGTGCAACTTGGGGAGAGTGTAACAAGTGTGTGGGTGAATAATCATAATTAATTTAATCTAAAAAGTTAATTATTTGTGTGTGAGGACATGTGTCAGTGAGGAAATTTGTATAAAACAAATGGTGTAAAAGGAAAATGGATCTCACTTATTATTGGTAAGGTTATGCTGCCAAAATTATTACGGAGTGTGTTTTACATGTGAGAGTTGGGATACCAAGATTGAAAGGAGTAGAAGCTCTTCCTTGAGAGGCAAGCTTGGCTGCTATTGTATTTTTTTTTTTTTCTTAAGCTGGTTTTGTGTGTGGCCCCTTTGTTGCTCGGGGGTATAAGGGGGAAGAAGAGTGCCCTAGAATTGTCTAGGAGGTACCAATGAAGTTGTTTTATTAGAAAGAAAGGGACGAGTGCAAGTTTCCAAGTGAAGAATTTTCGTTGATCACATCAAAATACAATCACGGTGTTTCATTATTATAGTTATTGTAGCATTATAGATGTTAAATTGAATTTACTGACTGAATTTTGGATTGTGTATTTTATAAAAATATACTTGAAATGTAAATTATATTTTATGCTTAAGAGAAGCTATGGAGGATTGAAACAATCATCGCAATGGTTTAAAATTTCATTATTAAATTCATTGATAAAAGTGTCAGATTGTTTTTTTTATTTGATTAGATCAAAACTATATAAAATATGTATCTATAAATTACTAATTCATTGTTTAACATTTATGGATGGTCATTGGTTTCCACGGATTGATTCCAAATACATGTTACAATTAGGTCTACATGTATTAGCTTAAATATAAGATAAGAATCCAGTGCATAGATTTGTATTGCATTCAATAAATTGGTAAACACAAGACATTTCACCTTACTCAATTGATGGTTTACAAAATTTCAGATAAAACTGTTAAGATGGGAAAATTAATATAGTTTTAGAATAAATAGTATACATATGCACCAATGACCATGCAATACCATTAGATAGTATGCATCCTATCCTTAATCATTTTCTAATCAATACAAGTGTATCATTATCGGAAGTCATTGACTGTGTTTTCCTTGATGGGTAAATATCATGAAACTGATAGATTTAAGGTGATTAATAATGGTATGTGAAAACTTAAATAATTGTCAATGGTGATAACTTCCTAAATGATCTTATAGATCCTCGTGTTCGTCACCTGTGGTTTTAGCTATTTTTGTTAAAACTTTGGGTTTTGGGAATAATCTTCTCTTTTTCAAACTTAGTACACTTAGTTTGGTCGTAGGCACCTCCATTCGATTTCTTTAGTAAGATGGAATTGGTGTTATTTTGGTTCATGTCAACTAATGTTCTACATACTTAAATTTTATCCATGTTTGTGATTGCCTCATATATTTCGTAACCTTCTACCATATCTGATTCCTTGACATATTTATAATTAACTGAGAGTATAATTTTTTCTTGTTCGTAGTATGGGATGCGCTTTAGTCATTTTGCAACATGAGTTTAATTAATAAAATCTTATTGGATAGTGAACCTTGGATAGGAAGGTTTAGATGTTTTTCGTAATACTTATTTTATAAGTTGGATTCTATTATAGTCATAATTTATGTATTATTTTCATATTTATTTAAATGATATAAAATGTATTAGAATAGTTTAGTCCTATTCCTAATAATTTGTCAGAAATCCTAAATTCTTAATCTTTCGGTTTCGCGTGGATATAGTATTTATTGTGTTCTCAATTGCACAAAGATTTTCCTTATTCAAAATCTTCAGTTGTGTATGAGAGGAAATTAAGTTATGTTGTTTTAAAGAATTGTTAGGATATATGTTAACTCATAGTTGCAGTATTAACTTGGTTGAATTTTCGTGTAGTACACAAACAGACTCGTGGAAATTGATAATGGTTTTTCCCTTGATCATGGCTTGGCGTTTGGCACTAGGCATAGTGAATTCAGACTATGGATGTGACTTACCACCTATTGTTGTGATTGAATTGATACCTACATGGAAATTAGGTCTCGAGCCATCGATTCTTGTGTAGGACCACTGAATCCTAGTAAAAAATTTTAAGCATTGATTCTAAAAAATCAAAATCGCCAAGAAGATCTCTCTTGCAATAGAAATTATCTTGAGCTATAACATTCTTATCCTTCAATCAAATTCTTAACCTTATCCTTGTTTTAGTTAGTTTATTTAGTTATATTGTCTCTGCATTGTTATGAATAAAATTATTAAATGAACTTTTAACATTTTTCTCTTGTGTGCACTGAGAAAACTTATCCTTAAGAACACTTGCTTGCAAGTGATCCAGATTATTATGAGACATTATGGATTGATGACATGTTATTTTGTTGTATTGACATAGTTCTACTGAGTGTGTAGGACTTTGGACATTGAGGATGCAGAGGCATTGATGAAGCCACTTGGTCTCTGGATTGAGTTAGGGAGAGGACTGTTGGGCTTGAATGTTAATGATCTGACAGATATACATATTATTAGATGTCATGATGATTGATTATATTTTCTCACATGATTTGTTGATGGATGTAGGATGACGACATCCTGCCGACCAGACTCACATGTGGAGTAGAGGGGTCATTCAAGACAACCAGAGACTTGAGGGAGAGGTGTGGACAACAACCCTTCCACAACCTACTAGCACTCCCACTGTGGCTTGAAATGTAGGTTAATTATTACCTAGTTCGAGAATACCCACGATGTTGTGAGGGAAGACTGTGACATTCACTCACGATGATTATAAGGGGTATGCAATAAGGCAGGGGCCTTATTCCTTAGAAGTCCTTAGTCTCCGATAAGCTCACCTGGTAGAGTATTGACTCGAGGGGTTTTTTATGTCTACCAAGTTATTCAAGAGGTGAGTGGAACCCTTGGAGCACGTAGTGTGTCTTGAAGGGCACGCCCCACAAGGAAAACGAAAAGAGGCGAGTGCCACTCTTGGAGCACATAGTGTGTCATGAAGGGCACATCGCGCAATGAAAATAGAAAAAGGTGAGTGGAACCCTTGGAGCACATAGTTCATATTGAAGAGAACATCATGATTTCAACGGGTAAGGGAATAAACCTAAACAACATTAAAATGAATGATTTGACAAGTAATATTTAAAAACAATTTTTCCCTAATAAAAATGTCGCCCAACCTAGTAAAATTAAAATCTAGGTCTAAGTAACACATGTGGTAAAAAATAGTAATCATAATTAAACATGTAATGAGAAGGGGGTAATAAATTCGATTAATTTATTAAAATCATATTATATTGGGGGATTAAAATTTTAAAAGAGAAATGATTGTTTTATCTACATATGCTAATTAAATTTTTTATTAAAAAAGAAAAAGGGGTAAAAGGTTGTTTTTCTACACTTGCTAAATTGAGTTTTAGCTAAAAAGGGAAAAGAGGTTAACTTAAAAGAAATAGGAAACTAAGGGAAAAAGGGGAAACATAAAGAAAAGGGGAAACATAAAGAAAAATATGAATGTCTAACTTAGTAAGGAATCTTTCCTTGGGAACTTGCTTTTTATTTTAACTCAACTAAGAATTTAGTAAGTCGTAATTCATTTAAGATTTGTAAGAGAATATCGGGACATGAAGGACCATTTTTAGGAATTATTTTAGGTGGGTGGGGGAAATAGGATTAATTAAATAATTAATGAAATTAATTTTCTGGTGCAACTAGGGGGATGGGTGACATGTGTACGAGGGACGCTTTTCTGATTTAATTAATGAAAAATAAAATAAATGGGAATTTGGGAAAGAAATAATTTAAAAACTCTATAAAAAGGATGGAGGAGGAGGAGGATGGATATCATATTTATGCGTAACGTTACGTTACAGAATTTTTGTCTTGGCTGAAATTATCTTGTGGGAGTTGGGATACCCAGCTCGGGTAACGAGTGGTAGATCGACCTTGTGAGGCGAGCTGGGTGCTAGTGGTTCTCTGGTATTGTGTGTGTGGTCCCTTTGTGGCTCGCGGTTCAAAGGGGGGAGAATATTACCCCTAGCATTGACTGGGAGGTGTCGATGAGGTCACATCGATCGGATAGCTCGAGGTAGATAGAGTGCGCGAGGGATGTTCGACAACATAGGTATTCTAACAGAGGACGAACACCTTCAGTAACCACTCACATAACCAGATCAAAGATCAACACACTGATGTTTTCACGTGGTAAAACCCCTACGGGGAAA
>JZKD02S1842716.1:490578-507189 GCA_000966675.3 Picea glauca
GAGGAGAGTATGAACCGTCGGATCACTCTATGTCAGGAACATATCGTGACCGTCGGATTTCCTAACTACAAATGCATACTAATGCATACTAAAGAAACACACTTTTACCTAACGAAATATTAGACCAAGTAGATATTAACTAACTCCTAAGTGTCTAAATATCCTAACAAGGGACAACGACTCGGAGCTGTCGCATTTGGCTATGATACACATGCATTTATTTTTTAATGGTAGATTAACATTGTTCCTGCTCTTTCATTACTGTACTTATTTTTTGTAAAGATGATTTTTTACTCAACATTTTATAATCAATAAACTTAAAGTCATCCCAACCTTGCTTGTGATATTCTGAATTGAATTCCCTTGGCGAACCCAACCCTAATTGCTATGACTTTTCTGTGTTTGTTTTATTGACTATTATGAGATATTGTGCTTTATCTTCATCCCTTATCCCTAGGTCATCAGTCCATGCCTGAGAATTCAGCCAAGATCCAAATCAACGATCGCCACTTTGGTGTTTAAAGCCCTATAGATTCTAATGCCCTACTTTTATGTGCATGGATTATGAGCGAAGGCTAATTTTTGCCCAGCTATCTACCCCTTACTTATCTCTGCGTTTGATTGATCCATGGCTGAAGGATTGTCCTTGCACCCTTCTTGTGATTGAGTATCCTTGCATTTTGATTGTTTCATTATCGAATGATTGGTCCTTGCACCTTCTTGCACTGAGTATCTATGTGGTTTTGTTGATTATCTTTGCGCTCTATTCTTGCGATTTCTTATGATAAAACTCGATGAATCATACCTTGATTTAGCAACGATTTAACCCTTTTTTACCGCGTTATTAAACCTATGAATGACAGCGAATCATACCTTGATTTGGCAATGAATTTACCCTTTGATTGAATGTGAATTGAATCTTTACTACTACGATTTTAATTTTAGGCGATTTTACCTTGGTGATTTTAAGTTAGAATTATTATGGCAATGATATATGTTTTAATTTTTTTCTAAATTCTTTTGTTAATCCTTTTAAAAATGGCAAATTTAATGACAACATTTTACTATGTTGTGTAAGGATGAATGTTAAATAATGAAATTAATATGTGATTTAATCCTTTTAAAGACACGTTTAATCCTTTCGAATCCTTTTAAATCCTTTTTGATATGTGTCTTAATATTTTTTAATCATTTTAATTATGTGTTTTTGATAATGCAAGTCAATATGCATTTTAATCATTTTAAAACTAGCGAATTTAATACCAACATTTTAATATGCTAAATATTAAACAGGCCGTGTAAAACAACCAATTGTATATTTGTTGATAGAGAAATTATTTCCTTGTTGACAACAAATTGTATAGATGCTGACAACAAATGGTATAGACGTGGTTGTGTATAGGTGTTGATAGCGATGTATATCAATCATGTGACAGTAAATAATGTGTGTTAATAATATTGTGTGTTAATAATTCATAGGCAATGATATCATTGACAGTCAATAATGTGTGTTATTAATAATATGGGTTAATAATTTATAGGCAACATTATCATTGTCAATAAATAATAATGCGTGACAATAACTTGTTAATGTGTTAGCAACAACGATTTTCATTTTATGAAGGCCAATCATACAGAGAAATTATTCCAGACAGACGGTATGAATGGGTAGCAATATCACACTTTGACAGTAAACATTGACAACATTATGGTAGCATTAAATTTTGGACAACGATTTCATTCTTTTTATACAACATTACTATTTTTATAGTCCACGATTTTATACAACATTATTGTAGCATTAAACTCTGGACAACAATTTCATTCTTTTTATACAACATTAACTTTGGACATCGATTTCATTCTTTTATACGACACTATTTTATATAGCATTACATGGTAGTATTGTTACATAGCCATTTACAACGATGTGTTATGGTAGCATTATGGTAGCATTATGATAACGACGAATTAATGTGTGTTAATAGGTAGATATCATGTGTTAATGTGATCATGTATTATAGCAGCGATATCATGTGTTAATGTGTAGACAATAACACATTAATGGATCACTGTCATGTATGACAACATTTTTTTATATATATCATTACAACGATATGACTGTATTATAATTATTCTGTTATTATTGTTGTATTATTACTATTGTATGTATCATTACAGCGATATAACTATGTTATATATCATTATATTATTACAATATTATTACTGTATTATATGATAGCAATGGTATAATATATGTCATTATCATATATCATCATTATATATCATTAAAAGATAGAACTATGTTTACACGACAATATCTTTATTATATATCATTAGTGTTAATATCATTATTAGCTCTTTTTTGTATAGACAACGATTATATAGATCATTAATTTAGATAGCAATTATATTTTGTATATGAAAATGAATATTAATGGACTGAAATATTATTTTGGGATAGCGATAACATTTATAATAGTTCACTCCTCTGCACTTAGACATCATGCTTAACTAATAATGGTTTATGGTTTGTTGGCGAAGTCATTTAAATGTTTGCGCAAAATTAATTTGAGTGATGTCGTATTGAGTCTTGTCGACTTGTTGCTTGGGTGCGTGGGTATAGTCTTATTGTCAGTTAATTTGGTATCCTAGCACATTACATTTCTTGGGTTATTGGTCTAGATAGGTTGTGTTGCACTACAGTTACTATCGTGCCTATCGCCTTGTGACGACATGATTCCTGATGAGGGGTTCATTGCGTTCCCTGATGGTTAGACATGGATGATAACCTGGTCGGAGTCTTGTTCTTCCCTATGTGGGTGTTGTTTGTTGTAATTGATGTTGGTATTGCATTCTGTAACGCCTCAATGCATTGGGTTTTGCACATCGTAGAGGTTTTCTAGTTATTGTTCATCAATTCATTGTGTTGGGATTGTTTATGTTGTCCTTCATCTTGTAGGAGTCAGGTACTGTCACTGACCAGACCCTTAGAATTTTGATAAGATCTTAGTGCTATAGAGAATTTCATTCCTCGGGAAGCGCTAAAGAGAATTAAGGTAAAGGCAGTCGAATAGGATGAGTTTAGCTTTGTATAAATCGCTTCGAGAGCCAAACAAAAGGTTTGTGGGAAGGTTACGGGATGCAGCCTTAACCTAGGAGAGTTTGTCACTAGGGCCAACCTGTACGCCATGATCTTAGCATCTTATGAGGTCGTAATACGAAACGATTGAGATTGGTCGATGATGTGGGCCAAAGACACGTGATTATAGGTTGGAACGAGGGAATTTCTTGAGTTTCTTGAGGTTCTTGAGTTTTTATAGGTTGGAACGAGGGAGTGCAGCTACGAAAGAGCATGCACAAGTGATGTAAGCTTTATGAGATCCTTGTAATAAATGAGACGGGATTAGCAGAAGGTTTAGAATACCTTCTGGTGGTAAGTGAGTTTGCGGACGTCTTCCCAGAGGAGTTACCTGGGACTCCTCTAGAGAGGGAATTGAAATTTATCATAGACCTAAAAATGGGGGATGAACCGATAGCAAGAACGCCTTATCGGATGTAGACCCCAGAGTTACAAGAGCTGAGAATGCAACTGAAGGATTTGTTGGACCTGGGACTTATACATCCAAGTCTGTCACCGTGGGGTGTGTCGATTATCTTCATACGGAAGAAGGATGGGTCATGGAGACTCTTCATTGACTATCGTCATGTGAACAAAGAAACGATCAAGAATCAGTACCCATTGCCAGGGATTGATGATTTATTTGATCAGATGAAAGGCGCGATGGTGTTTTCAAAGATCAAATTGCAATCAGGGTATCACCAGTTACGGATAAAGGAGGATGACATCCCTAAGACCGCCTTTATGATGAGGTTGGGACATTACGAGTTATCGTTTTACCTTTGTATTAACAAATTCCCCTGGGGTATATATGACTTTGATGAATGGGGTGTTCCACAAATAATTGGACAAGTTCGTCCAAGTATTCATCGATGTTATTTTTCTTTACTCTCGAACTTTGGAAGAGCATGAAGAGAACTTGCGCTTGGTGTTATAGTGTCTGCAAGAGAACAAATTGTATCGGAATTTGTCTAAATGTTCATTTTATCAATCAAAGATTCACTAATTATGACATATCATCATCGAAGAAGGTATCGTCGTGGATCCAACAAAGGTCGAGGCTATTATGGAATGCCCTGTACCGACGAATGTCCAGGAACTGTGTAGCTTCAGGGGTTTAGCGGGATACTATTGATGGTTCATCAATGGTTTCTCAGCAATGGAAATTTCGATTACAAAATTGTAGAAGAAGAACAAGAAGTTGTTTGGATCGAGAAATGCGCGGAAGAATTTCAGAGGCTGAAGGAGTTGTTGACAACAACACCGATACTAAAGGTTCGTGACATGGACACAAACTTCTTGGTATGCACTAACACATCCAAGGAAGTTTTAGGCAGAGTCTTGATGCAAGACGATCGGGTGATCGCTTACATATCGAGAAAGTTGAGAAGGCATGAGGATAACTATGCAATGCACGATTTGGAGTTGATAGTCATTCAATATGCCTTGAAATTTTGGAGACACCACTTTATTGGATGAAAATTCAAACTAAAAACGGATCATTGTGGACTACAACACATCTTTACGGAAAGAGAATTGAACGCATGAAAATGACATTGGTCGGAATTTCTTAGTGAGTATGATTTTGAGATTACCTACACAAAAGGGAGGGTGAACCGAGTGGTGTATGTGCTAAGTTGGAGACCATGCATCGTTTCGGTGTTTCCTCTTCGGACGAATCTATGTGAAAATATTTTATCCTTACAATGCAACGATGGCTGGCACAAAGAGGTCAATGATTTTATTGGACAAAACACCATGATGGTACCAAGAATTGAAGGATTTACGTTGGACGACGATGGATTACTGAGATTTAAAAATCAAATTTATGTACCACCGAACGACGAGTTGAGGAGTTTGATCCTAAACGAGGCTCACAGAGTAGTATACATGGCTCATCCCGGAGTCACGAAGATGAGGGCAGACCTTAAACCCTTATTCTTTTATAAATGAATGAAAGAATACATAGTCAACTACATGGGAAGATGTCTAGAATGTCAGCAGGTGAAGGTTGAACATAGACATCCAACAAGATTACTACATCCATACTATTCTTGAATCGAAATGGGAGGGAATTTTGATGGGTTTTATTGTTGGAATTCCACTGACGACAAGGAGACACGACTCGGATTTTGGTGGTAGTTGACACTCTAACAAAGAGGCTCATTTTATTCCTGTGCGTACGACGTATCATACACCTGATGTCTCTATATTTTTCATCAGTGAGATTGTTAGGATGCATGGCATGCCTAAGAGGATTATATCTAATCGAGGATCGATGTTTACCAGACGCTTTTGTACTAGTTTCCAAGAGGCCTTGGGAACCCAACTTAACTTTATTATCGCATATCACCCTGAGATAGATGGGCATATCGAATGAACAAACCAAATCCTGGAGGACATGTTGCGCATGTATGTGTTGGACCAACATAATAGTTAGGAAGAATTATTACCACTGGTGGAATTTTCATATAACAACAGTTATAAAATCACCATTATTATGGCACCTTTCGAGTTTCTTTACGGGTGACCATGTCAGACACCTTTGAATTGGGATCAAATTCAGAATAGGTTCTTGGTGGGACCAGAAGTGATCGAAGAAATGGAAGATCAAAAGAAAACAATCAGATAAAGGATCGAGGAAGCGCAAGATCGGTAGAAGAGTTATGTCGATGCACATCATGTCAACCGCAATTACGATGTTCGCGATCGAGTATTCTTGTGGGAGAAACTGCCTAAGATTTCGATCAAGTTTGGAATGGGTTCTAAACTATCTCTTAGGGTCGTGGGATCCTGCAAGATTGTGGAAAGGAGAGGGTCGTGGCCTATTGACTAGCCTTGTTTGATCCTTGAGATGTATGCATGATGTCTTTCACGTCTCCGTTTGAGACACTATGTTAGTGATCCTACACATGTTTGACTTGAGTACTTTGCAGGTATTGAATGAGGGTGTGCTCATGGCATAGTCGATCTGTATTTTGTACCGTGGCATTTGAAAACTACGGTGTCGAATAGTAGATCAGGTGAAGGTCCAGTGGGACAACTATAGTCTGCACTCGACGACCTAGGAGGACACATATGATATGGGCCAACAGTTTCCATTTTTGTTTGATAGATAGAATTATGATATTGTGATACATGTTATTTTAGCATTTATATACTATGAAACTTCGAGATGAAGTTTAAACCAAGAGGGGGTATATGTAAGATCCTTCTCTTCTGTGCACTGAGCAAAATTATCCTTGAGAACACTTTCTTGCAAGTGATCCAGATTATTATACTATCAATCATTTTGATTACGATTACGAGACATTATGGATTGACAATATGTTATTTTGTTGTATTCACATAGACATGTGTTATTGACTGGGTTATCTTGAGTGTGCAGGAATTTGAACATTGAGGATGTAGAGGCATAGATGAAACCCCTTGGACTCTCGATTGAGTCAGGGAGAGGATTGTTGGGTTTGAATGTTATTTATGTGTCACATATACATATGATTAGATGTTATGATGAATGATTATTGTTGTTTACATGATTCCTTGATGGATGCAGGCTAACGATAGATTTCCAACAAAACTCACATGTGTAGAGGTGTGGACAACATCCCTGCCACAACCTACTAGAACTCCCTACATGGCTCGAACTATAGGCTAACGATTATGTATTTTGAGAAGACCCACGATGTCGTGAGGGAAGACTACAAGAGTCTCTCACAATGATTCTAAGGGGTGCACAGTAAGAAAGAGGCTTATTCCTTACAAGCCCTTAGTCTCCCACAAGATCACCTGGCAGAGTATTGACTCCAGGGGTTTTTGATGTATACTAAGTCAGTCAAGAGGTGAGTGGCACCCTTGGAGCATGTATTGAGTCCTGAAGGGCATGTCGCGCAAGGAAAATGGAAAGAGGTGAGTGGCACCATTGGAGCATGCAGTGCATCCTAAAGGGACTGTTGCGCAAGGAAAACAGAAAAAGGAGAACGACACCCTTGGAGCACATAGTGCATCCTGAAGGGAACGTCGCGATTTCAATGGGTAAGGGAATAAACCTAGATGGCCTTAAAACAAATGATGTGACAAGTAAGATTTAAAAACAATTTTTCCTTAATAAAAATGTCGCCCAACCTAGTAAAATTAAAATCTAGGTCTAAGTAACACATGTGGTCAAAAATAATAATCATAATTAAACATGTAACGAGAAGGGGGTAAGAAATTCGATTAATTTATTGAAATCAAATTATATTGGGGGATTAAAATTTTAAAAGAGAATTGATTGTTTTATCTACATATGTTGATTAAATTTTTAATTAAAAAAGAAAAAGGGGTAAAAGGTTGTTTTTCTACACTTGCTAAATTGAGTTTTATCTAAAAAGGCAAAAGAGGGAAACTTAAAAGAAATAAGAAACTAAGGGAAAAATGAGAAACATAAAGAATAAGTTGAATGTCTAACTTAGTAAGGAATATTGCCTTGGGAACTTGCTATTTTTTTGAACTCAACTACGAATTTAGTAAGGCCTAAATCATTTAATATTTGTAAGAGAATATTGGGACACCAAGGAGATTTTTTAGACATGCTTTTAGGTGGGTGAGGGAAATAGGAATAATTAAATAATTAATAAAATTAATTTTCTGGTGCAACTAGGGGGATGGGTGACATGTGTACAGGGGAGGTTTTTCTGATTTAATTAATGAAAAATAAACAAAATGGCAATTTGGAAAACAAATCACTTAAAAATATATATAAAAAGGATGGAGAAGGAGGACGATGGATCTCATCTTTATGTGTAATGTTACATTGCAAAATGTTTGTCTTGACTTAACTTATCTTGTGGGAGTTGGGATACCCATCTCGGGTAATGAGTGGTAGCTCGACCTTGCGAGACGAGATGGGTGCTAGTGTTTCTATGGTATTGTGTGTGTGGCCCCTTTGCAGCTCAGGGTTATTAGGGGGAATAATATTACCCCTAGCATTAGATGGGAGGTACCGGTGAGGTCACATCGGTCAGTAGGTGGGAGCTAGACAGAGCGCGTGCGGGACAACGACTTATAGCTATCACATTTGTCTACAATACGCATGCATTTATTTTTGAATGGTAGATTATTATTGTTTGTGTGCTTTCATTACTGTACTTCTTTTGTGTAAATATTATTTTTTACTCAGCATTTTATAATCAATGAACTTGAAGTCATCCTAGCCTTGCTTGTGGTATTCTGAACTGATTTCCCTTGGCGAACCCAACCCTGATTGCTATGAATTTTCTTTGTTTGTTTTATTGACTATTATGAGAGATTGTTCTTTATCTTCAGCCCTTATCCCGAGGTCATCAGTCCATTCCTGAGCAGTCGATCAAGATCCAAATCGACGGTCGTCACTTTGGTGTTTAAAGACCTATAGATTCTAATGCCCCACTTTTTTGTGCATGGATGTTGAGCGAAGGATAATTTTTTCCCAGCTGTCCACCCCTCACTTATTTCTACATTCAATTGATTCATGGTTGAAGGATTGTCCTTGCGCCCTTTATGTGATTGAGTATCCTTGTGTTTTGATTGTTGTGTTGCCGAATGATTGGTCCTTGCATCTTCTTGCACTCAATATCTCTTTATTTTTGTTGATTATCTCTGTGCTTTATTCTTGCGATTTCTTATGATAAACATTAGTGAATAATACCTTGATTTGCCAACGATCTACCCTTTTTTGACTGTGATATTAAACTCGTGAATGAAAGTGAATCATACCTTTATTTGGCAATAAATTTACCCTTTGATTTAATGCGAATTGAATCTTTATTACTACGATTTTAATTCAGGGTGATTTTTCCTTGGCAATTTTAAGTCAACATTATTATGGTAGTGATATATGTTTTAATTTCCTACTAAATTCTTTTGTTAATCCTTTTAAAACTGGAGAATTTAATAACATTTTACTACGCTATGTAAGGATGAATAGTAAATAACGAAATTAATATGTGATTTAATCCTTTTAGAGACATGTTTAGTCCTTTCGAATCCTTTTAAATCTTTTTTGATATGAGTCTTAATCTGTTTTAATACTTTTAATTATGCATTTTTTATAATGCAAATCAATGTGTTTTAATCATTTTAAAACTAGCGAATTTAATGCCAACATTTTAATATGCTAAATACTAAGAGACCATGTAAAACATCGAATTGTATAGTTGTTGACAGTGAAATTATATCCTCGTTGACAACAAATTGTATAGATGTGGCTGTGTATAGGTGTTGATAGTGATATATATCAATCATGTCACAATAAATAATGTGTGTTAATAATTCATAGGGAGTGATATCATTGACACTCAATAATGTTTGTTATTAATAATATGGGTTAAAAATTTATAGGAAGCATTATCATTGTCAGTAAATAATAATGCGTGATAATAACCTGCTAATGTGTTAACAACAACAATTTTTATTTTATGAAGGACAATCATATAGTGAATTTATTCTAGACATGCAGTATGAATGGGTAACGATATCACAGTTTGACAGTAAACATTGACAACATTATGGTAGCATTAAACTTTGGACAATAATTTCATTCTTTTTATACAACATTACTAGTTTTATAGTCTTCGATTTTATACATCATTATGGTAGCATTAAACTTTGGACAACCATTTCATTCTTTTTATACAACATTAACTTTGGACAGCGATTTCATTCTTTTATACAACATTACTATTTTTAGAGTCAACAATTTTATACAACACTGTTTTATATAGCATTACATGGTAGCATTGTTACATAGCCATTTACAGTGATGTGTTATGGTAGCATTATGAAAACATCGAATTAATGTGTGTTAACGTATAGAGATCTTGTGTTAAAGTGTTAATGTGTTAATGGAATCGAATTAATGTGTGTTAATAGGTAGATATCATGTGTTAATGTGCTCATGTGTTATAGAAATGATATCATGTGTTAATGTGTAGAAAACAACACATTAATGGGTCACTATCATGTATGACAACGGTATTATATATATCATTACAACTATATGGTTGTATTATTATTATTGTGTTATTATAGTTGTACTATTATTGATGTATGTATCATTACAACGATATAACTGTGTTATATATCATGATATCATTATCATATATCATCATTATATATCATTAAGGGATAGCACTATATTTAGACCACAATATCTTTATTATATATCAGTAGTGTTAATATCATTATTAGCTCATTTTGTATAGACAACGATTATATAGAGCATTAATTTAGATAGAAATTATATTTTGTATATGACAGCGAATATTAATGGACCGAAATATTATTTTGGGACAGCGAAAACATTTATAATAGTTCACTCCTCCTCACTTAGACATCATGCTTAAACGATAATGGTTTATGGTTTGTTGGCGAAGTCATTGAATAGTTTGTGCAAAATTAATTGCAGTGATGTCATCTTGCGTCTTGTTGCTTGGGTGCGTGGGTATAGTCTTCTTGTCAGTTAATTTGGTATCCTAGCGCATTGGATTTCTTGGGTTATTGGTTTAGATAGGTTGTGTTGTGCTAGAGTGATTGGCGTGCCTATCTCCTTGTGACAACATAATTCCTAAGGAGGGGATCATTGTGTGCCCTAATGGATAGAAGTGAATGATAACCTGGATGAAGTCTTGTGCTTCCCGATGTGGGCATTGTTCGATGTAATTGATGTTCGTACGAGGTTCTGTAATGCCTTAATGCATTGGGTTTTGCATGCCATAGAGGTTTTCTAGTTACTGATCATCAAACCATTCTGTCGGGATTGTTTATGTTGTCCTTCATTTTGTAGAAGTCGACTTCCAGGTGTCGGGCGGGTAGATTTTTGTTTTCCTTTTGATTATCGCATGTTTAGTCCAGTTGCATGTTGTTCTAGTGTGTTGAGTCGTTGTATGTTTCCTGATCTGTGTGCGCTGTGTTCGTCATCAATTTGTGTTGTTTAATTGTTGTCATTGATTGTCATCCTACTTAAAACAAATACAAAAAAGTGCACTTTCTTTGCGTCACATGTAATCATAATGATTGAGGTCGTTAAGAAACTTTAAATGGATGAGCCTTAATCTTTCAACGTGATTGGTGAAAAATTACGCATATGTTTAAATGGATAATTAAATGTAAATATGTATCCTTTCACATTAGAAGAAAGTCATTGTACAACTATAGAATTAAAAAATGTTAATTGGACATCCCCTTGATTTTAATACCTTTAGAAAATCTCCAAACATCTCTACACTTAATCTAATTATTAGGTGAGACGTGTTTAAATCATTAGTAAAAGAATTGATATCTTCTTACAGGTTATTCAATGGAGTATGGTTTCCTTAGGAACTAGAAATCCTTGGACTTTAGGACCAAGAACCATGAGTTCTATGATGACTAGAGTGATATTTTAATAATAATAAATAAATTAAGTTCTTTTAAGATTATTTGTTAAGAATGGATTTAAAAAAAATATTTTTATATAGTTCAATCATAATGATTGTTATTGGAGACAAATGAAATTGTTAGTAGATATTTAATGGTTAGATATTTTAAGGTTAGGATTTATTTTGTGGAATAGTTATGATTTTTTTTTATATCTTGGAGAATGGTCTACCTTGTATTGAGTTAACATTAATTGTCTTAATTCTTACTCATAATGTTAGAATGTCGGAGTAGTTTTAACATAAGTTAGTTATGGATAAGTTATCAAAGAATGATATTAATGATTATCAACCTTGCTGTGATACTGTTGAACTATTGAATGATTGTAAAATATTCTAATTAAGATACCTATTATAATTAAAGTTTATAATAGTAGGATTGGGATATAATGGATATTGAGTTTAAATTATGTAGACATAAGATATTACTTGAAGAAGCTTTATATGACAAACCCTCTAATATTCTTCATATCTTCATTTTTTGGAACTTCCTAATGATGTAGAGGAAGTATAAATTCCTTAGAATATATAATAAGAGTATAATATGCTAGAAAATTTTAATTATCGTGCTACAAATTATTTTTCCTTGAAGTAATACTTCGTAATTACTCTTATATTATGTTGTTAATATGAAAACTTTAAAAACATAAGAGTAATATCAATGTGAGTAAAATCCATTTGAGACAGATGTATGCATCTACGTTGGTAAACAACCAAATCATAGTTAAATTTTCAAACAAAACAAAAAAACCTTCATACACATTCAACCTCCGTAGGTCAATTTTAAGGGGAATACAGAACAAAAGAACACAATACACTTCTTCCTTGTCTAACAGACCAAGAATATGGTCGACAGAATTACAGTAAGTAACCACCCAATTACTTCAATCAAAGACAGTGGTATTAAATCTCTTATCCATAGCTAGGGTCTAGTATAGAAACCAAAATACCTCTCGAAGGATGAACACCCTGGCATAGAATCCATAGCCAACACCTATGAACAATGATTTCAAACACAATAATTAGTATGGAACTTCGGTAAGATCAACTAACACAATTGGAAAGACATTAATTAAATAATGTCGCAGTATTGTATCCACTTCCTGCGCTGTGGAACCTTCAGAAGAAGTAGGGGACTTCCTATTTTCTTGGTTTTGCATCCAATTATGGTGAATTTCTTGACTTTCCTAGTGGGGGGACTGAATTTCTATGGCCTTCTTGTTCACTACTTTGAGAATTATGCATATGTCGTTATCGTGTTTTTTTATTATTAGCCTCCAGTTTGGTCTCAGGATATGAAATACAATTTTTTAAAATTTATACCTCGTACTATTGAACTCCCACAAATACATAGACTATATATATATAGATATATATATATATATATAATGCATGGGGAAAAAAGTGTGAAACAATTATAAAAACTCTAATTAATTTATTATTTAATTTAGTTAAGTGCATGTTTAAAAAAACGAAGTATACAATATGTATTGATAAATGTTATAAATTGTTTTATTAAAAAGGTCTTATGATATTTTCATATTGAAGAAATTGATCTTAAACAAATCTCTTAAGGGTGAGTGAACAAAGTTGGTGAATGATAAATTGGCAATGGGGTGAGAAGGAATGTGCATTCATGGTAACGGAAATAATACTCAGAGTATGATTAGACAAGTGTCATAAGTGAATTTATGTCATTGGAAGCCCTTGAAATCCATGTGTTTCTAAAGCTACGAATTTCCTAGGAGGGAAAGGATTTCAATGAAAATACCTATGCAATAAATGGATATCAATACAACATATGTGGGAGGCGAGATATTTATCTATATGCTGGAAGGGAAAGAGGTATTTTTTGGGTGAGCACATGAGTGTTAGGAAAATATTTTGAATTGTACAGAGGTACATTGACAAAGGAGTGGAGCTCAATTCATCCTCATGGACTCAAAGTTAGGCTTGGAGGTGATCAAAACAAGTAACTTGGTTGTTCTACATCTATGGTTGGGTGAAACATGATTGTTCCATTTGTTTCCATCATGTTAGTAGAGATATGTATATTCTAAATTATCAGTTTTTTTGTTTATATACACATGTTTTCTTATGAATATGTATTAAATTCAAGAGATTGTTTAATGTGCAAGTTTGTTTTTTATTGAATTAAAGTGAGTATTGTTATATTGTGTATAAACTTCATGATTTATTGAATATCTGAATTCCAAGTAGAAAATATTGTAAGAACCATTGCCACATAATAGTAGATTGTTTAGCATTATTGGTGATAATCCAATATAGTTCTTGTTTATTACACGATTTGTGTTATAATGAACACTCAAACATATATAAATCATTGAAGAGTAACACTATTGTTTCCTTGAACAAAAATTACAAGAATTTAGATAGAAAGAAAAGAGAATATCTATATATATATAAATATAGAACATTCTTTAAGTTACATGATTAGAGGAGAAATCATGTTCCTATTTAACAAAGAAAATATCGTTTGAGGAGAAGATTATAAGCAGTTTACAGGATTCTATGAAAAGAACTTATGAAAAGAACTTCAGAGGTAAATAATAATGTTGGAACTCGAATACCTTGATGATATCAACTATGTTCTCATAACGATGATCTTCAACTTGTATAAAAACAAAGTAGGTGAGTATGGTGTAATATTATAGGTAAATAATGAAGGACAAATATTTATTTGATAACTAGACTTACCTCTCTTTCCCAAAAAATTATCTTTGTCTTTATGGTCTGAATCATGTAATTTGATTCCTAGAAGGGAACATGTTATTTATATTAATATAATTGTAGTATTGACCATGCAAATGATAATTTAAAGGTTGCATCGTCATATAAATTAAATAATATTGATAACATGTGCTAACCTCTCATTGGGTTGAAATATTGTAGAATTCAACGAACCATAAACCGTGGAGGAATATACATGAATGCCTAATGGGTTCCCTCTCAATAATAGAAGGGACCCATCATTTAAAAAATATCCAAAGGATTTATCAAATATGATATCACAAACAAAAGTAATGCACAATGTATTAAAGAGTAACATGGTATATCATTAACCCTTCCATGGATTTACTTAGAATATTATGGATAGTAGAAACGAGTATTATAATTGTTTATTTTCGGTCCTTTCATAGGCTAGAAATTTTAACTATGATGAACCATGGTTTTACATAATCACCATGTTGAACCATAGGAAGCTCACCATGGTTGACAAATGTCGATATATGGTCACATAAAACCATCATACATTATCAACTAGTAATTTGGTCAACCATTGTCATTGTCACGGTGAAACCTTGCCATTGTCATGGTCAACCATTTTCAATGATGGACATGGTAATGGTAAACCATATATCAACCATGTTTATGGTTCAACTAAGGTAATGGTTAACCATATTCATTCAACCCTCGTCAACCATGGTCGCGATCAACCTTTGTCAACCATGGTTGCGATCAATCATGGTCAACCAAGGTAATTATCAACTACCAATTTTCTCTACCATGGTCATCATCATGGTCAAAAATTTCCCAATTTCATAATGTCAGGAAGATTCACTACCCTCGCATTGTCACAATCACTTACCGACATTGCAATGTGTAGTACATATCTCAATGTTGAATTTTGACAAGAATTTCCCAGCTTCACAATGTGTATCCCATCTCCTTATGTCTCACTGTGATGAAAATTTCCCAATGCCACAATGTCACAAACATTTCCCAACTTTGCATTATGTTGAGCATCTCCCAATATATCCCTGTGATGAACCATGGTGGTGAGCCATTGTGTTTAACATCTCCCAATGTTGCACTTGTATCCATGGGCTAGGTAGTAGAGTGATCAATCATGTAATATCAAATATCCCCATATACAACCAAATAATATTTAGTTTGATATTTTAGATGACCACAAAACTGAGTTTGATCATAGACCTTTAACCCTAACTCTTAACTTTTCCATGCACAAAAGCTCCATTGAAGAGCACTCTAACAACCAAAGGCACTTACTTTTTCACAAATAGAAATTCGACGTTTCTTAAAATACCTAAGTAATTATTTAAAACTCATATCATATTAGAATAATATTGAAGCTGACTATCATAATTTTATAAAAACTCTCTCTGCCTCCATTAAAAAATCCTCTATTGAGGTGCTACATAAAAATACAAGAATTAGCACTAACCCTTAGTATGATAATGAATGTAAAATTTCTAGAAAATACATTAGGGATGCTTTCAATGCATCTTTAAAATTTGAAAAGATAAATAGATACAAAACATTAATTAAACAGAAAAAATAAATCTATATAAATAGAATGCAAGAGAAGCTTTTGCACCTATTTAAAATGGATCCTAAGAAATTCTGGAGGCAAATTATAATTCATAAAAAAAAGAAAGTAATAGGATTCCCTTGAAGGATTGGGATTTCTATCTTAAAATATATATGGATCCACTAATGTCATGGAAAACATACATGTAAATGTGAATGAACCTACACATATAAGATCTAGCTAGCAAAGGGCATACACAGTTTGCATAGAAATGAAAAAATATGGAAATGAGAGAGAGAGAGAGAATCAAATAATTATATTAACTCAATGAATGAATGATAATTTACACATGATGTACTCTTTATAACTCAACTAATGTTCACTGGAAGAGAAGACAATGTGCAATATTGGTGGTCTAGAGTGATCTAGACACACAATGACAATTACGGGAGTCAACTGCCAGCTAATCTAAGTCAACTAGCCTTTCATACCTCAGTTATTTGACTAAAATCATTAGTAATGCGCCACTCTGGTGATAATTCCAAGGACAATGTGCATTAGCACTGATTATCCCAATGTTGCATGGTGATGGAAGCAATGTGGAATCAAGACTCCACTCAGCTGATCTAATTGAAGTGTGAACTCGAGAGAATATTCCCCTAGAATGTAGGAAAAGGAATATTCTCCCTAAAATGTAGGATACTAGATAATTATTAATAAACATAGGGAAAACCTTGGGAAAAATAAATCCTAGGTGTGTG
>JZKD02S1842716.1:524598-545562 GCA_000966675.3 Picea glauca
ATATATATATGAAATTCATGACACTTTTTTTATGATTCTCATTGTTTCTACATTTGATGTTAATGAATATATAAATTTCAAAGTGTTTGAATTCCAAAGTGTATGAATTTTATGTGTATTAATCCCTTGATTTGATTCTAAAGTGATTATAAATACTTGCATTATGGATTAAGGAATAGATTATGGTGGAAAATATTGCTAAGTGATAAATCCATAAGAAATTAATGGTTCTCAAGTATCATTGCTTTCTAATCAACCATGTATTTTTCCATCATCAATAGATCATTCATTCTTAAATATTTTTATGAATGTTGTGAATATCCATATTCTAACTCACATCCAACAATATGGACTACCTCTTGAATTATATCCATCTAAATTAAATGACAATCCACACTCAAATAGTGGTCACTTGAAAATATTGTGACCTTAAAAAAGGCATATTACAACAATTTATTATAGAAATAAATTTTCTCATTTATTTTCTACATAATTGTAAATCTCTTAACAATTTTATCTTAATGTTATTTTCTAGGGAACACACATTATTCCACTATTTCCATGCATGTCATATATAAAATCATTTGATTTATGTGTAACCCTTCATAAATGCCAAAAAGACTAGTCAAGGACTCATTAATGCACATGTTTGTTTAGATTGTGTAGTTGGTATATGTAAATTTTGTTAAACCTATCAATTATTAATAATATTTGTTCAGTATTCCATGATATCCACTAAATTTTTTGATTTTGATCAATAGAACCAGAGAGTTCACATGGAAACTAGATCTTAGAATGGGTATCATTTTCCACCTACAAATAAAGGTTTTGAGGTTAAATTTCATGACACACTATAGAAAGTTATGTTATTCTACCAAAATTCCTCGAGGGAGACTTGAAACTATTATTCTTTTCCCTTCACCATCTATGAGAGTTTATTGCGCATTCCTACCCAATTTTTGGGTTAGAGAACACAAGGAGACAAATGACCCTCCCAAACCTAATCCCATAAAAATGTTGATACCATGCCATTGTCATTCCTTTCTGATTCATTCCATGCCATGCAATTCCATTGGCATTTCCACTCCATTGTCAAACCTTTCCATGCCATTCCCATGCCTTTCCAATCCATGCCATGCCATGCCATTTCCATGCCTTACTAGTAAATTCCATTGTATGTTGTTGGAATGCCATTTCCATGCCATTACATTTCCATGTCATTTCCATTCCATGTCACTGTCATGCCATGCGATGCCATTGTCATGTGGCTTCCCATGCTTTGTGATGTAGTTTCCCATTTTAACCTATATAACAATAAATATAATTTTCCAATGTCATGACATAACATTTCCATGTCTCGCCAAGCCAACAAATTATATTAACTAAGTTACAACAGGATAAATATAACAACCCTTTACACAACTAATCATTAAATGAAAGGGGCTAAAAATGCAAGCATAAACTAGGGCTTAGATAAAAAATGCTTGCTGAAATGAAAGATACACATAACAACCCTACAATATTCAATACATCAAGGAATGGTATGGTATGGTATGCATTGGAAATGGTATGCTATGGTATGGTATGCATTGGCAATGCCAATGGAAATGACATGCATTGTCAATAGAAATGGTACGGATTATTATGGTATTCATTGTCGTGTTATTTCCTTGTATGGTATGCATTTGCAATGGTATGGTATGGTATGGTATGGTATGTATTTCCATTGCTATGCATTGGAAATGGAAATGGTATGCATTTCCTTGCCATTGTATGGTATCCATTGGAAATGGTATGGTATGGTATGCATTGGCAATGGAAATGCCAATGGAAATGGAGTGGTATGCATTGGCAATGGTATGGTATACATTGGAAATGGAAATGGTATGCACTGGTATGGTATGCATTTCCTTTCCATTTCCTTGTATGGTATGAATTGGAAATGGTATGGTATGCATTTCCTTCCATCTGAAACATGGACATCTTGAACATAATGTCATGTATTTTCGATGAAGTCCTTCATGAAGTCACAAACTTGTACTTGGGAAGTAACCAATTGTATCTTTTTTCTTTCATGTCCTACATCAATATCATATGTCACATATTTAAATCTTTGCAAGGAAACCTCCTTCCTCCCCAATTCATACTCATCTCTTACATAGATGCACTTTATTAGTAATGACATTCCACCGCAAGTGGGGAAAGTCCCATCTAAGCATGAAATTTGATAAAATGTAAAACCCACTGGCCTTGTACACAATGTTGTTAATAAAGTATCTAGATGATGAGGGCGACAATATAACTAGGAATTCCTGCAAAAGGGTGTTATGAAAAACATGAAAATATATATGTGTGTGTATGTGTGTGTGTGTCATATTAAAAGCCATAGTCAATGTGATATCTACAACAACATGTGTTGTGAATTGTGTTTATTCGAACATACCAAGGCTTTCATTTATGGAGAGATCTTTGGCCTAAGTTAAGTTCACTATGTATTGTTCTGAATCTCTCATACAATTTTTTATGTGTAGTTTGAAGATAGTGTTTAATATGGGGTTCACGATCCCTAAATCCCCTTCTAAATTTTAATACATATTTTTGGTTGGAAGAGGTCCTTGTGTTATCATGCTAGAAATCCTGAACTAGTCCCTTAACCGCTCCAATTAACTTCATGTCGTAGTGAGGTAGCCTTCCAGTGAAGGCCCACAAATATGTTGGGGCACTTGTGTCGAGTCTATCTTGTCTATGAGAATACTTTCTAATGGTTTTGACACTGCATTTCAATAGGTGAGTGGTTTCTTGTAGAAAATGATGTTCTCTTGTGATCTTGCTAAAAATTGACTAGGAGAAGACATGTTGGGTAGCATTACAGTCTTTAGAACAAGAATTTTTACAAATTATTTGAAGAGTATATACACGGTTTTGTACTATATAATGACTTGTTTCTACAATTTTGACTATTTTAATGCCTAAAATTCTCCTAGCAGCAGTCAAACTTCTAGATTTTGAAAAATATAAAAATAATTGACATTCAGCAGCATCAGATTTTGGTTCAAAATATTCTTGAATGATTTTATAAGAGTGATAAGGAATAGTGCGATTAGATAACTTATATTCAAGTGATGCTAGACCAATTCCATCAACCTGAATGCGTTTAGGAGATCTTCGTTGCCCAATGCTCATTCTAGATAGGGATGATGAAACCGTATTCTGGGACTCTTGACCTTCGTATTGTGGACTTAACAATTTTTCATTTTTTTCCCCTTCAATCATCGATGGATCAACTGTGGGAGGAGAGTTGACATGTGATTGTCTAGTTTCTAGAACATTTAATTGTCCAACAAGAGATTGCATCAGAGGACATTCTTCACCATAACATTGTACACCAATTGCTTCTCTAATTTCATCTGTTGTATAATCAGCTCCAAGCAAATCCTTCATCATTTGGTCATCCATAAAAAAATGTCTTGATGAGATATGGTTTGGATTTCTCTATAATGAATTCTTGTGCTTTTCTTCTTTTGATGGAGGAGAAACAATAGCATCATATATTTTGCTAGAAATTGGATTTCCCTCTTCTAAAAGCCTACGCTTTGACATACGTAACTTTGCCTTTTTTCTTTCTTCTTATAACTTTTCTATCGGTTTCTTTTTTCTTGGGGGATTTCTTTATTGAATTCGGTGGTTCCCCGTGTTTAAATACAAGAATTGGATTCCAAACACCCACCACAAATTTGTCTTTGTATTATGTAATAAGGCATAACCAAGTGGACAAATTTGTTTTAGTATTACAAAAGAAGACACATTTAATAATTCCAATTCCAATTGCACTTTGAAAAATTTGTCTTCGAATTCCAAGAAGACACAAGAAGAAAGAAACAACAATTCCAATTTAACTTGGACAAATTTGTCTTCCAAGTCCAACAAGAAACAAGAATATGCAAAAAACAATTACAATCACGCTTTGACAAATCTATCTTCCAATTCCAAGAAGACACAAGAAGATACAAACAACAATTCCATTTTCACTTGGACAAATTTGTCTTCCAATTCCAAGAAGACACAATTCTATACAAACAAAATTCCAATTGCAATTGACAAATTTGTCTTGCAAATTTTCTTGCTATGGTCTTGAAATATCACAAAAGTCTTTATGAATCTAACAAGAACACTAAAAAAAGTAAAACCTGTATGTACTGGATGTTTTTGTCTGAAGTTGTCACGGTTTTTTATTGACCATGAAATAGATGAGGTGGGGTGTGCTGGGAACCAAAAAATTCCCAACAATAACATGCATGTGTTCCTAGAACATGTGGGCACTAAAGCACGTGTTCATTCTAGGAACGCGCACACATTCTTGTCAAGAAAAAATGACCAAATTAGTCAAGTCACAGAAGTGCATGTGTGCTCTTAATGCAATGGATATAGAATTTAATATACACCAAACCTTTTTATAAATAAATATGTATAGGGGTATGGGGACAACTAATGCCTAAGGGGTTAGGATTGAAATTGTTTTCAAGGATAAAGCAATTGTTAGAGCACCAATATGTCGTTGATGTGGGTGCAAGTGTTGTACACAAGGTATATGCATAGTGCACTCAGGAATCGTGTTAATATAGGGTTAAGTGTTATCAGTGAAAAATCGTCTAGAACATTGCACACAATGGTTGAAGAAACCCATCGATGTCAACAACAATTAGTACACCTACAACATTAAAATCCATCAAAAAGGCACAAAACTATATGCTTGGTTAAAAAATTAAAGTGTGCAAATTCACCAAAGAAAGCGTGTGCATTGTGCGAAGAATGTGAGTGACAACACAACCCTAATCGCGCACTCTACACAAGATGCACGACTGTCTACAAGAAAAGCCACACACTTCTCATGAAAAATGCATTTATGAATCTTGTCGGCCTCTCAACCACTTCCAGTCTGACCCCCAACACAATTTAACACTCAGTCTGAGCGAAATCTAGCTTGGAATCTGCTCAAGGGATAGGAAGTGCCCTAAAAGGCCCCTTGTTCACACTATGAACCAGTTGTATCTTGCCATGAATGAAGACTATAAATATGTTCCATGGGTGTGTTAGAAAAATAAAAACTTCAAGGTATTGTTATGCTGCAATAATTCTTCTTGGAGAATCCTCTTTTCTCTTGGAATCATTCAAGCACTATAGCATGGGACATTCCACTCACCTCTTGAGAGGATTAACATTGTATTTTTTCACCATTGTCATTTTCAATTGAATGAAGAGAAGAGATCTCTATTAGGGAACTCAAGAGCCCTCCTAAGGAGCAAGAGGACATTCATAAGTCCCTTCCTTTCTCTACGGTGTTATCCTATCAATATATTGATCCATTGGTAGTTATATGATTGTCATGTTTTGTTTTCATGGTTCTAGTTTTTTCAAGTTTCTCTAATCTTTTTGTTTTTAGTTTTATTTTCTTTGTTTGATGTGTATTTGGTTATCTAATCAACTCACAAACCTTTGTCTTGTTTAGATGACTTAACTAGGAAAGTAAGTGTTTTGTTTTTTCTCACCCATGTGACAAAACAAACACAATAGATTGGTGACCAGACTGGGGATTGATATCAAATTCCTCCCTATTTAAGTTTTGAGAGCACTTATTTCTAATTGTTTGGATATGAAGGTACCAAAAATGGCCTAATCCAGTCTTCCAAAGTAAGAATTCAGAGCCAAGGCAAGATAATTTCATTTTGAAATTTCTTTCCCGACGTGTTACAGGCAATGCATGGCTTTCGAGGCACACAGACACACATTTTACACACTCTGCACTCTGTGTGCATGACAACCTTCATAATCCATGCATTATGCATGCTTAGCGCAACTGTCAGAACTACAACACATGCATAAGTTCATTTTTTGCAAATTGTAAGTGTTTTTATTAGACCATACTGGGGAGACCTCTAGGGTTTTTTAGGGATATTCTTTTGGGTACTTTAATTGGTTTAACTACCTTTTTGAGTTTCTTTAAGTTTATGTGGCTTTAAGGGATTCTCGTCTTCAATACTAGTACTCCTTACCTGGTTTGCTTGACTGACGGTTTTCATTTTTTTTGAGAAGTTACAGAGGTGTACACATCCTGTAGTGGGTCTGCACACGTACATACACACCCTACCTTTGGACAGCCCGCGTACATATGCAGGCTGCTGAAGTTTCAGTAGCGTGTCTCTATTGAGAAAATTTTTATTAAAGAAGAGGCAATCATCCTCTTCCCTCTCAGAAGTCATACTTCTTAGGGGTTTTCTTGATCTAGTCCTAGTCTCTATTATAACAGTCTATAGCCTAGGTCTAACCTCAACATAACTTTATTTTTATCAAATATTTCTTGTGTCTTCTTTATTAGGGTTTTTAGACAAGTTTGTGACTCTTTTCTGATTTGCCTGTTTGGTATTACCAGTGACTCCCTGCAATCTACGATGGGCCAAAATTCATTTCTTGGTCTTTTATTGTCTTCATTTTTTCCTTTTTTTCTTTAGAAGAAAATAAAAGAATTCATTTTCAAATTTCTTGTTTTGAAGCATAAAAAAAAAAGAAAGCATTTCTTTGTTTGGTAAAAGAAGTTCAGATTAGTTGCTTTAATTACCAAGGATTTTATTTTTTCTTAAGTTGTTTATTTGAATGTTTAGGACATTAAGTAGCTCGTAGTCGAGAGAAAATATTGTCTTAGGTTTTTCTTTTCAAAGATCTATGAAAAATAGTTACGGAAAGTTTGGTGAAAGAGTTTAATTTGACAAATCTTTATTTGTGAAGAAGAAGTAGTTTGTTTTCAGTTTCATCTTATGCTCTTCTCTTTCGTCTCTTAAAGAAAATCATTGGTTTCACTTCCATTCCCTTTGACTTAAGACAACCACTAAAATTAATGCTTAATTAAAAGTTATTAGACATTCAGTTTGAAGGGTCCATCAATTTAGTCTATGCTAGAGCCTTGATTTAGGATTGGAGAGGAAACTCTTCAAGGCTACAAAAACAAATGATGTAGGAGCACCTCAAGAAAGCCATCACGGAGACAACGGACAATTGGAAAAGTGCCCAACACAAATTTTGAAATTACTTTGAGACATTAATGAAACCATCAAGTGGAGCGCACTTGTAAAATGTAAATGGACCTTGAGCGATTCACTCTCGTCCTTAGTAGATAGAAGGCATTTATGGTAGTTAATGCAAGTAGGTAGAATTGAATGTGTAGATTAGACAGATTTAGAGCGCAAGAGGGAAACGAGATATATACACCCTCATTGTTTATTGTAAAAGAAGATAGAGGAGAATAGATGGGATTATGCCAATTGAGAGGATAGAGCATAGAGAGGAGAAGCAGAGAGCTGTGTAGAAGAACTCCATGTACAGATGTTCTGGATTAATACAAAAAGGTTTTGATTCAGACTCATGGTGTTCAAATATTCTCTATGTATGCATCTTTGAATTTTATGCTCATGAATGTTTACTCTTTCTGTCATGCAATTTCTTTTATGCTATGTATGAATGATTTCTTGTTGAATGTTTGAAATCTGAGAGAGAGAGAGTAAGGGAAATGAGTTTCAACTGTTTCTCTATCTAAGAAAGAGTTCCTGCAAGGACTGCAGTTGAATTGTCCGCAAGGAGTGTGTTGACAAAGGGTTCAGAGGTTTGTCTATGAAATCTTAGGCTAGATAGCTTTTGTTCCCATTCCCTCAGAAGTGCAGTTAGGCATAGGATACGTGCAAGGAGTGCGCAGGAGGAGTAAAGTTTCAAAGTTGTGAACCTGAGAGAAGTATTGAGAGACTGCTACTGTAGGTGTGCATAGAGTCAAAGGATTTCAACACTTGGAAGTGTTTGAAGGTCCGCCACAAGGAGTGCGAGCAAGATTTTTCTGAAAGACTCGAAGTCGTGGGAAAGATCAGAAGGATTTGAACCTTCGAAGGAGTCGAACGAAGTCCCGAGGCCAAGCACCTTGAAAATTTGAAGGTAGGTGTAGCGACATTGGACCGCAGGAGGATGAGTTCTCAAGGAAAGACATGGACGGTCATATTTCTCTGTGCAGAATCCGTGAAGTCCCGTGAGCCATTGGATCTCACTGAAGAGTAGGGGAGTTACCGTGAGTATTCCTAAAAGGGTTCTAAGCTCAGGAGGAAGAGAACCATAGATCCAAGTGCCAGGAACCATTGGATTTACCCATGAACTTCTATTTTTTGTTTTCGTGAGTGGAAGTCCCGTAATCTTTGCAACGGGAATCACAAAATCATGAAACGTTAAGTCCCAAAGGAATGGGAGGATTGTGTGGGCCACAGAAGGCAGCAGGGTGGACAGGTGGCACACTATCGACACAGAGTCAAACTATGTTGACCATTTAGGGGTTTCGTGGGGTAAAGACCTGAATTATTTGCATTAGGATTCGTAATATTGCGAAGTCCGAAGTCCCGATGGAGTGAAGACCATTGAAAATTCAAAGCTTTCAAACGCATCGGAGTTTTGACAAATTGGTTTTCAGGAATCGAAGGAATGAATTGCTTGACATCGCGACTGTCGAAATCGCGATAAGGAGAAATTCGAACAAGGAGAGGAAGGGTCAGCGTTGACTGTTCTTGGTTTTTTGGAGATTGAGAGATAAGTTGGTTGACCACCGGATTCGCGAGAGTGCGAAGTTCGATCTCCTAAAGTAAAAGGGGGAATTTCACGAGTTGATTGTGGGTGCATATTTCCCAAAAGGGGAATAGAAGAGTGGTTATTGAGAGCTCTTCATGCCAAGTAGAGAAGAACGATCTTGTGCACGTGACCTTCCGACCTGCGGGTTGTGGAAGGGGCCATGGAATCAGTTTGGTATCAGAGTTCAGAACGGTTTCTTTGCTTTCTGTAGCAGGGAAAAGGAGAATTCACCATGCTTCCAAGGAGAAGGGACAGGAAAACACCCGATCCACCAGAGGAGAGGGAAATGATGAGAAGAAGAGGGAGGTAGATGATTGATCTAGCCATGGAGAGAGAGATGTGTGATTTACATGCCAGACTTTAAGACATGGAGACAACACAGAGGTGCACAGTCAGTGCTGGGGATCTTAGTGATTCCAAAAGTGAAATTGAGGCTGAAGGGGAAGAAATTGGAACCAAAGATGCAGCAAACGAATGTTTGATTAGAGATATTGCAATAATGGGTGCAAGAATGAAAATGGACCTTCCAGTTTATGAGGGAAATTTTGATGCAGAGGAGCTTCTAGACTGGATTAGATCCCTGGACACATACTTTGACTATGAAGATGTCGAAGAGGAAAAGAAGGTCAAACATGTTGTCACAAGATTGAAGGGACATGCAACATTGTGGCGGGATGAACTACAAGCTGACAGATGCTGCAAAGGCAAGAAGAAGATCAAAAGCTAGGATAGAATGATCATGAAGATGAAGGAGAAATTCATTCCTAGAGATTATCAAATTACTCTGTTTAGGAGAATGCAGAACCTGAGACAAAAGCTGATGACAGTGAAAGAATACACTGAAGAATTCTACAAGCTAAACATTAGGACAGGTCATCAAGAGAACGATGATGAAAAGGTTTCCAAATACATGAATGGCCTGAGATACGACATCCAGGATGAGATGAGCATGGTAACCATCTGAACGGTGGAAGATTCTTATCTGATGGCTCTAAAAGCTGAAGAGAAGCTAAGCCGAAAGCAGGGTCAAAGAGGCCGAGGAAGAAGTCAGCCCAGAGGCAAATCAGTTTCCCAAGATAAAAACCAGAAACCCAGGGAAGACTCGAATAAACCTCAGACTCGAACTGAGAGAGGTGGAACCTCACAGCGAGGGCAACATACCGAACAGAGAGGAAAGTATGTTGATAATAATATTTTTCCTCGTACCAGGGGTAGAGGAAGAGGAAGAGGTGGAGTAATAACATGCTTCACATGTGGAAAGAATGGGCACAAGTCTTATGAGTGTCCCAAAAAAACGAAATAAGGAGGTGAGACTCACATCGCCGAAGCATAGAGGCGAGATGTTGAGGCCGAAGATGCTGAAGGCGGAAGATCGCTGATGATGCGAAAAGCTCTTTTGACACCAAAGAAGCAGGTGGAAAGTTCAGTCCAAAGAAACAGATTTTTCCAGAATGATTGCAAGACCAAGGACAGGGTATGCAAGGTCATTGTGGATATTAGTAGTACAGATAATCTTGTTTCTATAGAGATGGTAGAAAAGTTGGAGCTGGAGACGATTAATCATCCAAGCCCATAAAGAGTTTCGTGGCTACAAAAAGGACATCATGTAACTGTCACTAAACAATGTTTAGTTGAATTTAAGATAGGAGGATATAATGATAAGATATTATGTGATGTCATTCCCATGGATGTTTGTCATCTATTGCTGGGAAGACCGTGGCAATATGACAGAAATGTGATTCATGATGGGAGAATGAACACATACACCCTAGAGAAGAATGGGAGTACTCACATGTTGCTTCCAATTAAAGATAAGGAGGTGAAACCTGAAGTAAGAAACATTGTACTTCTCATGAGTGGGAAGGAACTTCTTAGAGAGGTTAAGAAGAAGGAGGAACCACAATTTATTGTGGTCAGGAAACCAAAAATTGTTTTGACCAGCACAAGAATGGATGATTTACGAGAAGAAATTCAGGAACTAATGGAACAGTTGGCTGACATAGTAGTGGACGAACTACCTCGTTCGTTGCCACCAATCAGAAGTGTGAGTCATCATCTTGATCTCATACTAGGAGCCATTTTGCCAAATAAATCCGCGTATAGATTAACGCCGCAGGAGAATGAAGAGGTCAAAAGACAAGTCTAGGATTTGTTGGACAAAGGATTGGTCAGGGAAAGCTTGAGTCCATGTACTGTTCCGACAGTACTTAGTCCGAAGAAAGATGGAGAATGGAGGATGTGTACTGACTCGAGGGCGATCAACAAGATAACCATCAGGTACAGATTTCCATTACCAAGGATGGATGACCTGATGGATTGCTTGAGTGGATCAAAATTATTTTCAAAGATTGATTTGAAAAGTGGTTATCATCAAATCTGCATGAGAGAAGGTGACGAGTGGAAGACAGCCTTCAAAACCAATGAAGGGTTGTATGAATGGCTTGTTATGTCGTTTGGCTTAACAAATGCGCCGAGTACCTTCATGAGGTTGATGAACGAAGTTCGGAGGGAGTTCATCGGAAAATTTGTTATTGTATATCTGGATGACATACTGGTTTTCAGTAAAACAATGGTAGAGCATATGAAACATTTGGCTACAGTGATGCAGAGACTACAGCAAGAGAAGTTGTTGATAAACATGAAGAAATCCTCATTCATGAAGACAGAGCTCATTTATTTGAGATTTGTTATTTCTGCAGATGAGTTGAGGATGGATCCAGATAAGGTGGAAGTAATAAAAAATTGGCCATCACCGAAGAGTATATTTGAGGTGAGAAGTTTTCATGGATTGGCTAGTTTCTATCAAAAATTCATTAGGAATTTCAGTGGAATTAATGCACCGATGATGGACACAGTGAATAATAAACACAAATATTTTCACTGGACAAAAGAGGTTGAGAAGATTTTTAATTTGTTGAAAAGGAAGATCACAGGACAACCAATTTTGGTGTTGCCTGATTTCCAAAAGACATTTCAGGTGAAATGTGATGCAAGTGGATTTGCAATAGGGGCAGTCTTGAGTCAAGTTGACAGACCGATAGCATACTTCAGTGAGAAGTTGAATGAAGCGAAAGTGAAATACTCCACATATGATAAGGATTTTTATGCTACTATTCAGGCATTGAAGAAATGGATACATTACTTAATCCCAAAGGAGTTTGTCTTATAAAGTGACAATCATGCATTGCAATTTGTGACTCGATAGGAAAATTTGAATCAGAGACATGTTAAATGGGTTGAGTATATGAAAAATTTAACTTTTGTGATTAAACATATTTCTAGTACTGCTAACAAATTGGTTGATGCTTTGAGCAGGAAGTGTTTTCTATTGCAGGAGTTCAGATTCAAAATGTTGGGTTTTGTTGACCTCGGGGAGATGTACAGGGACGAACCAGATTTTAAAGAGGCGTATGAAGTAGCTGATAATCCAATTCTCAGAGATAGAAGCCAATGGACATAATACATTATCCAGGAAGGATTACTATTTAAAGGTAATCATCTTTGTATTCCAAATTGCTCCATGAGGGAGAATTTGTTGAAGGAGAAACATAGTGGAGGATTGGCCGAGCACTTTGGTCTCGACAAGACATTCACAAAGTTGAATGAAACATATTTGTGGCCAGGAATACGAGAAGACGTCAAGATATTCATGGACAGATGCAGAATTTTCCAGCATTCGAAGGGAAGGAAACAAAATGCAGGGTTTTATCAACCATTTCCCATACCTGAGAGGCAGTGGGATGAAATTAGCATGGATTTCATATTGGGGTTGCCAAGAACACAAAGAGGATTTGACTCAATCTTTGTGGTGGTGGATAGATTTTCCAATATGGCACACTTCATTCCATGTCAGAAGACCAGTGATGCAACTCACATTGTGAATCTGTTTTTCAAAGAAGTCATTCGACTTCACGGCTTGCCAAGAAGCATAGTTTCGGATCGAGATAATAAGTTCATAGGACACTTTTGGAGGACGTTATGGAATAAGCTGGGAACTAGCTTATCATTTAGTTCGTCTTATCATCCTCAGACGGATGGACAGACAAAAGTGGTAAACGCAAGTCTGGGAGACTTGCTGAGAAGCTTGGTGACAGAACACCACAGCTAGTGGGACAACATATTACCACAAACAGAATTTGATTCTAACGATTCATTTAACAAAAGCACAGGGCATAGTCCATTTCATATTGTCTATGGCATGCAACCGAGAGGGATTTTTGAATTGAGAGATTCAAAACAAAATGCAACTAGGAGTGCTAGTGCAGAAGATTTCGCAGAAGCGATGAAGGAACTTCACAGTCAGGTGAAGGAGCGATTGCAGAGTTCGAGCCAAGAATATAAGTGTAGAGTAGATCAACACAGGAGACAACTTCAATTTGAGGTTGGTTATTTGATTCTAGCACATTTGAGAAAGGTAAGGTTCCCGAGAGGAACATATAATAAACTGAAGATGAGGAAAATCGGACCATGTAAGGTCTTAAAGAAATTTGGGATGAATGCTTACGATATTGAATTACCCGATGGGATCAGAATTTCTCCGATATTCAATATCCCAGATTTGTATCCATATAAAATTGAGGAAACAGGGACAGGAAATGAACAATCAGAGGTCTAGTGGACAAAGCAGATGCCAATTGCAGAAAAGCCACAGATGGAGCGCATACTAGACAAAAGAGTGAGAAAAAAGACCAGACGAAAGCAATACTTTGAGTATTTGATCAAGTGGAATGGCCATCCAGTTGAAGATGCCAGCTGGGAGAACGAAGCGGAGATCCAGAGGCATGGACAGACAGTGCGTGAGCTCATGGACAGGAGCCCATGAAAATTTTCAACCGAGGGAGTATGATGCAGGAGCATCTCAAGCGAGCCAGCGCAGAGACAACGGACAGCTGGAAAAGTGCTGAGTGCAAATTTTGAAATTACTTTGAGACATTAATGAAACCATCAAGTGGAGCGCACTTGTAAAATGTAAATGGACTTTGAGCAATTTGCTCTCATCCTTAGTAGATAGAAGACATTTATGGTAGTTAATGCAAGTAGGTAGAATTGAATGTGTAGATTAGACATCTTTAGAGTGCAAGAGGGAAATGGGATATAGACACCCTCATTGTGTATTGTAAAAGAAGATAGAGGAGAATAGATGGGATTATGCCAATTGAGAGTGTAACGGCCCTAGTTGGATAAATGTTTAAAGATTATAAGTAAAACTGATTAGGGGATTAATTGTGGTAACAAGTTATTAATTAAACAAAGATGATTTAATTATCTTAATAAAGTGAGTTATTAATTAACTAAAGGATATAATTGTGATTAATTAATTAAATATTTAACTACAGATCACATTTAATGACCTGAGAAATAAATCTAAGAGATCAATGATATATGATACAAAATGGTTGTGTATGCAGCAGGGGAGATCTATGAATCCCAAGAAGATAAAACATAAAGGAAGGGTAAGGGACATGCATGGGGGTGGTTGAGGAAGTAAAGGCATGAGTCGGTGAAGCAGGAATAAGGGAGGTAGGGAATTTTACGTGAGGGGCATTCGAACGGAGGATGAGGGGGATGGATTCTGAGGACTATGAGATTTGTTGTGAGCAAAGAGTTTCTGGCTGTGGCTTTTGATCAGTTGAGGCACCGAGTTGCTGGAGGTTTTGGGCACGGGGGCCAGGATATCCATAGATATCCTGGAGCTAGGTAGTTTTCCTAGTTGGCAGAGAGGACGGTAGGTTTTGGGCAATTATTCTTTGTTTGTGGCTGGGTTGGTCTATGTTTCAGGTAAAAGGAAGGAAACAACAAGGCAGCAAGGCAACATAAATTAGCATCAGAACCAGGTAATCTATTAAACTATGTGTTTATATCACTCTACCATGAATACATTATTCATTGATAAATTTAAGTTGCTGAAGATGTTGTTATGAAGATTGTTGTTATGTTATGAAGTTATTATCTCAGTTCATGAAATAAATTGCTTATGAAAATAAATGATGTTTAGAAATATTTGGTTGTTACATATGGTATCAGAGCGTCTTAGTTCGAAATCTAGGCCTAAGGACCAAAACCCCAAGTGTTAACTCCAACCACGCTTAAACTACAAACAAAAAACGTTCATCTTGACTCGATATGACTGATACAGTATAGGAAAATATACTCAAGATAGCACCCCTAGATTATCCAAGCAAATGGTATCATATATATATCACAAACAACAGCTTTAGGCAATGCCCTTTAACTGGATCATGAATGGATAATACAGTCTTAGTCTGAATATTCAAAGGAACGTCCTTTAAAATAAGTGGCAGCAAACCAGCTATTTTGAAGGATCACGTCCCACGAAATGGCTACTCTTAAAGCAGCCTGATAAATCTCTTAAGCAAGAAAAAGAGAAGTAATAACTTAATTTTATTTGAGAAATACTTGTCAATGAAGTTTTGGGTAAAATAGACACCTGAAATCGATGAAAATGTCGAGGGAAAACTTTTGTCTAAGGATTGAAGTTGGTAAGATTCAATAACTACATGAATGATATTATATAAAATGCAAAAAGGACATTGGTAAGACCTTGAAAGTGCCTACTTCATCCCGAACTCACCTAAATAAGGAACTGCCAATGCGCAGTCAGAAAAAGGAAATTTTGAGGACTGGTATTGTGCGGGAATGGTGTAAACTACTTGCCCGTATTTAGCCTCGGTGAATTTTGTTAATGGAAAATCTCAGGAACAATAGACCCATACAATTTTAACTGTGTCGAAGAGACCAATTTTGACACCACATAATGCTCACGCAACTATCATTATCCCAAAATTAGAGCTGTCTATTACACCAGAGAGCGGATCTGAGCCGTCAGATCTCGGGCAGATACCCGATAGCCGTCGGATCTGCATGGAGTTGCGAGGGAGTTAAGTCCTCGAGGACAGGAGGAGAAATCCTGACGAGAGGTGTGAAGGCATCGGGATATTGACGTTCGTGAAATAGGGATTCACGAGGTCAAGGAATTCGGGACCCTTTTAAGTCTCAAAATAGCGAGATCAGATCTGGACCGTCCATCAGGGTGAGATACGTGGCGGAGATCTAAAGAGAGTCGCGAAATCGGGAATCATGAGGTCGAGGAAATTGGAGCATTAAAACTCTGAAATAGCGGGAATGATCTGGACCATTCATTTTGAAGAGACACGTGGCGGAGATCTGAAGAAAGTCAGGAATCGATATATCGGGGATTTCGTGGACATGAAATCTCTGCATTTCGAAATCATGAAGTCTGAAACCCCGATGAGTGGAGGCTAGCTATCCGCACATCAGATAAGGAAGACAGTGCCATCGTGAAGGGTCAGCTATCAGCAAATCGGAGAGTCGGGATTCGGGAAATCAGGAATCCCGTGGACATATGCACTTTGGCATTGAAAACCCCAAAACACCGGGAAGATCTGGGGCGTCCATCTGTTTGGACAGGTGGTAGGGAGTCAAGAGTTCATCGGTATTCCGGAGCTTCAGGAGTCAAAGATCTGTGACCAGGAGAACCCCGGAATGATGGAGGAGTCATAGTCGTAGGATCTCAAGGAGGACACGTGTCGCATGACCACCAGATCGGGATTTGGTCATCGGGGTACAGGTAAGTGAAGGTTCCTAGTTTTGTAAAGTAGCGAACCCCGAGAGTTGATCTGAATCGTCGATCATTTGGGATGCATGTCAGAACCCTGGAAGGAGTCGAGAATCGGGGAATCGGAGTTTTCGAACACACAAAAATCTTGTCACATGGAATCGCGATCCGCGAATTCCCGACAAGATCTGAACCATTCATTTTGGAGGACACGTGTCAGTAGATCTTGAGGAGTCGGAGATCTGTGCCATCGGAGAAAACCTCGACGTGATTAACTTAACTCTTAAACCTTCGTTAAAAAGGATTAATTAATTAATGTTTTAATTAGGCTTTAATCACATCGCGAAATCGGAGATCGGGGTTTCGTGATTCAATTCACATTGATTCTTTGTTACGGGAAACCCCGAATCCTGATTTCATTAGCATTTAACTCGCAAAGTTAAAGTTATAACCCGCTTTAAATGAAAATTTAAGGGGGTGCTAGAAAATTAATATTTTTGTAAAATTTTTTAACCATTCGTTGTTAAGGACTAAACAACAAAAGTCTTCGCAAATTGAGAAGTCATGAAACTCTTGATTGAGAAGGACTGAAACCCCGATGGGGATCCATAAGGAAACGGTCACATAGGAACCTCTCACATGGACCTCGGCATAGCCGAAAAGGGGCGAATGCACAAAGAAGAGGTGCATCGGGTATCGAGATATCGCGAATCCTGTAGACGCGGGGTTCATGCATTATGATATTGCGAAGTCCGAAACCCTGATAAGGGACAAGGCTGTGGCCTTGTGCTAGAATGGTCATATGGGCCAAGGGCTTAGCTGGGGGGGGCTAACGCACAAAGTACCGCATTGGTAGATCGGTAATCGGGAGAGTGTGTGGACAGAGGTTCGTGACAACAAGAGTCATGAAACCCCGAATCCTGATAGGAAATAGGACTACGGTCACATGGGAAAGGGGCGTATGGGCCCAGAACGTAGCCAGTAGGGGCTAAAGTCTGAAGGGAGCGCATAGACATATCGGGGATCAGAGAATCGTGAGTCCTAAGGAATTGTGAGGTTCGACATTTGGAACCCCGAAACTCCGATGTAGGACAGGGCTGGGATCACATGGAACTGCGGTCACATGAGATGGATGTCTAGCCTAGAGGGCTAGTACATGAGGTGCCGTATCGGTGAATCAGCAATTGAGAGTTTGAGGGGACAAAGATTCTCGACATTGGGGATTACGAAACCCCGAAACCCAAAACTGAGTTGGGAATTTAACAGTTAGGTGCAAAGGCCGTAATCAGTACGGGAAGACAATGTATATGCATCTAACTACATGCATATGCACAGACGAATAAATTTATAAATACAAAGGGAATAAATTGAAAGCGAAACACCAAAATTCGTACAGAACTGGAATTACAAGAAAATCATGTTAATTCACATTGCAAAGGAGGAAATTACCATTTTGTCACTGATGTATAAGGAAGGTTCATGCAGTTTCTTGACTCGATCAACTCCGCGTTCTTCACGAAGGTACTGGGACTGTGCACAGGCTGGAGAAATGAATCGTACCTCCTACCATACCTGAGGGCGAGCTTCGCAAAGTGTACAGACAGGGGATTGGTTCCCAACATTTCAAAGAGACTGGACTCTAAGTCCTGGATCTTGTCAGTGACCACATCAATATACTCTGTTTCTGCAGAACGAACTGGAGCAGATACAACAATAACCAGCGCTAATGAAGTGCTCAGAACAACGGTGAGGATGTGAGCCATGGCAAGGGAGATCCAGGAAACCTCTGAACAGAGCAAGGTAGATATGTGGAGGAGAAAGGATAACGCAAGGAGGGTCTCAGTGAGTGAGAAGGATGCGTAGTGATTCGAAGAGCTAATAGGTGTAGAATTTGGGGGTTAGATACGAGGGAGCTTGAGGAAGCCAGACGAGCACGTGGAACCCATGCGTGCCCGAATCCTTGGGTGTACATTTAATTATTTATATATATATATTTTAAAGTGTTAAAAAAAATAATTTAAAATAAATTAAATAATTTAGTATAAATAATTTATTTATATATATAAAGGTCAAGTTAGCTTAAATTAAAGTAAAGTTAATTTGGGTTAAATTAATAATAACTTTAAATTAATTATTTTATTTAAGTGTAAGGTTAATCTACCTTAAATTTCGATGTTAACCAAGATTAGATGCTTAATCCTAACCCAAACCTAGCCAATCCCCTAATGGAGTAATGTTTGTTTACAGACAAGTAAAGAAAACTTACGCCTAACCCTGTTTCTAAGTGTAAGTAGCACCAATTTGAAACGTCCTTGAACTCACCATGACAACTTTGGGGTGATGTAGGTTAAAGTATACGAGATGGTCAGGACTCGAAGGGGTCGAGGCAGAGGAGCGTCATCACGGGCACCGCCAACACCACCAGCACCACCACCACCATCGCCCGAACTAGCCCTCATACTGCGCTCGTTGGAAGCCATTAAAGAGACTTTAAAGGGGCGCCAATCGCCAGGGACTGAAGTGGAACCTCCACCATCTAGAATGGGTAATACAGAAGCATCAAGGGATTCAGGGGGAGGAATTCTACCTGAAGACATCATGCGCGAATTGCAGAAGATCAAACTTCTGGAGTTTGCCGGAGGTCGCGCCAGTGAACGCGCAGAAGCATGGTTGGAAGGCATGACAAGGTGTTTTTCCTTAAGGGACTATGCGTCCAACTCAAAGGCAAAGATCACCATTTTTTAGTTAAGAGACAACACCTTGAACTGGTGGGGCAACTTGGAAAGAAAACTACACCTTACCCCAGACACAGTATCTTGGGAAATTTTTGAGGAGAGGTTCTGAAGGAAATATCTACCAGCCTACTACGAGGAACAACAGATAGGGGCATTTCATGCCTTAGTACAAGGAAACAGAACTGTAGAAGAATATGAGATCAGGTTTATGGAACTGGTCAAGTACGTTTCGTATATGGACAATGACCAATGACAGGCACAACACTTCGTCTATGGATTGAACCCAAAGATAAGAGCTATGCTGTAGATGTGGAAACCGTCTTCAGTAGCGAAGGCGGTGGAACATGCGCATTACGTGGAAGAACACATGAACTTAACCGGCGGTACCAGAACGACAATTCTGCATCTCCCTGGATTCGTAGGAAAGGCACCAAGGACATTTCCTAGAGGAGGGGGCTCAAGGCCACCACCATATGGTAAGAGGGTCATGCCAAGGACAGTAGCTACAGGGATTTCAATGGAAGCTAGTGCAACATCTCGTTCATTGCCAACAGTGCAGACAGGTCCACGACCGTCTAGGGGAACATCTAGTAGGGGCAGGGGTTCCAGGGGAAGGAACTCATTTCAAAGTCAACCACATAACAGTGCACCGGTTCAATCTCATATTACCTGTTGGAGATGCGAAGGACCCCATTACCAATGTGACTAGCCAGAGTTACAATCACGGTTCGTGCATAGAGAAGGAAAGGCACTGATGGGGAGATCAAGTAGCAACCACCAGATTTACGCAGCGGTTAATAACCGCCAGGCCAAACATCAATCCACAGTGGTAGAGTCATCAGGTACGCTAAATTATATCAATGTTAAGATTTTGTTTGATTCTGGTGCGACAGATAGTTTCATTTCACCATCTGCATTAGAAAATAGTGGGCTGGCAGCCTACGAGCACGATGACTTTAAACAAGTCGATATGGCTTCGGGGGAAAAACAAGTTGTAGGACCCAATGTCGATAACTGTATAGTAGACCTAGGAGTGTGTACTACCGGTTTAAAGGTATACATCACTGCTCTTGGGGCGTATGACCTAATCATTGGAATGGATTGGTTAGCAGCTCATCGAGCTTTGGTAGATTGTTTCGCAAAGAGGGTGCTTTGTGTCGATGATGAAGGAAGACCAGTGGAGATTCAGGGTGTATAGAGAAAAGTGTCATTATGCTTTATATCAACTATGAAGGTCAAACAATGCTTGAGACAAGGGTTTCGACTTTATTTAGTGGAAGCAGTGAATGAAAGGAAAGGACCCTCATTAGATCAATACCCGGTATTGTCAGAATTTCAGGATGTTTTTCCGAACGAGTTACCAGGGTTACCTCCTGAGAGGGAGCTTGATTTTACTATTGAGCTAAAACATGGTGCAGAACCAATATATAAGACTCTGTATCGGATGACGGTGCCAGAACTTTGTGAATTGCAAATGCAGTTGAAGGAGTTACTAGACTTAGGGCTAGTAAGGCCCAATGTCTTACCTTGGGGCGCACCGGTAACTTTTGTAAAGAAGAAGGATGGATCCTTACGACTGTGTATAGACTACAGGGACTTGAATTGTGCCACAGTGAAAAATAAGTACCCAATGTCGCGAATAGATGACCTCTTCGATCAGATGAAAGGAGCAGCGGTATTCTCAAAGATCGATTTGTGATCACGGTATCATCAGTTAAGGATTAAGGAAGGTGATATCCCAAAAACTGCCTTTCGAACTCAGTTTGGACATTAAGAGTTTGTTGTGGTACCTTTCGGATTGACCAATGCACCAGCAGTATTCATGAGCCTCATGAACGACATATTCCAGAAGTACTTAGATCGATTTTTACAAGTTTTTCTAGATGACATTCTCATCTATTCCAAGAATGAAAGAGAACACGAGGAACACTTGTGAATAGTGTTGTCTTGCCTTAGAGAGAACAAATTATATGGGAAGTTGTC
>JZKD02S1842716.1:548871-590850 GCA_000966675.3 Picea glauca
TAAAGGATGACAGTTTTGATTATTAGTACATGCACGAGACTTGCATGTACTAGCTACACATGCATTTCTTGTACATATACACTAGTATGTATGAGCTTTCTTGACTTACTTACTGCTAATGTCAGTTACTTGTTATGAATGTGTGAACCATGTTCTTTTCCTTTGTACCATCAGATACCTTAACTTCAGGACGAAGTTTCTTGAAGGGTGGGTGTATGTAACGACCCTAGTTGGATAAATGTTTAAAGATTATAAGTAAAACTGATTAGGGGATTAATTGTGGTAATAAGTTATCAATTAAGCAAAGATGATTTAATGATCTTAATAAAGTGAGTTATTAATTAACTAAAGGATATAATTGTGATTAATTAATTAAATATTTAACTACAGATCACATTTAATGACCTGAGAAATAAATCTAAGAGATCAATGATATATGATATAAAATGGTTGTGTATGCAGCAGGGGGGAGCTATGAATCCCGAGAAGATAAAACATTAAAGGAAGGGTAAGGGACATGCACAAGGGTGGTTGAGGAAGTAAAGACATGAGTCGGTGAAGGAGGAATAAGGGAGGTAGGGAGGTTTACGTGAGGGGCATTCGAACGGAGGATGAGGGGGATGGATTCTGAGGACTATGAGATTTGTTGTGAGCAGAGAGTTTCTGGATGTGGATTTTGATCAGTTGAGGCACCGAGTTGCTGGAGGTTTTGGGCACGGGGGCCAGGATATCCGTAGATATCCTGGAGCTAGGTAGTTTTCCTAGTTGGCAGGGAGGACAGTAGGTTTTGGGAAATTATTCTTTGTTTGTGGTTGGGTTGGTCTGTGTTTCAGGTAGAAGGAAGGCAACAACAAGGCAACAAGGCAACAAAAATTAGCATCAGAACCAGGTAATCTGTTAAACTATGTGTTTATATCACTCTGCCATGAATACATTATTCATTGATAAATTTAAGTTGTTGAAGATGATGTTATGAAGATTGTTGTTATGTTATGAAGTTATTATCTCAGTTCATGAAATAAACTGCTTATGAAAATAAATTATGTTTAGAAATATTTGGTTGTTACAGAGAGCATAGAGCATAGAGAGGAGAAGCAAAGAGTTGTGTAGAAGAACTCCATGTACAAATGTTCTAGATTAATACAAAAATGTTTTGATTCAGACTCATGGTGTTCAAATATTCTCTATGTATGCATATTTGAATGTTATGCTCATGAATGTTTACTCTTTCTTTCATGCAATTTCTTTTATTCTATGTATGAATGATTTCTTGTTGAGTGTTTGAAATATGAGAGAGAGAGAGTAAGGGAAATGAGTTTCAATTGTTTCTCTATCTGAGCAAGAGTTCCTGCAAGGAGTGCAGTTGAATTGTCTGCAAGGAGTGCATTGACAAATGGTTCATAGGTTTGTCTCTGAAAGCTCAGGCTAGATAGCTTTTGTACTCATTCCCTCAGAAGTGCAGTTAGGCATAAGAGTCGTGCAAGGAGTGCGCAAGCTCAATTTGTAATACATTTGACACTTTTACTCTGTCATGTACCATGAAAAGTGGGAGAGAATAAGGTGCATGACAATATGGTGACTATAGAATTGTGTGGAATAAAGAAGCCAAATGAAGAAGTTGATGTGTGGGTCGTAAATTGAGGAGGAATTCAGACATGAATGGACATAGAGCATTGATCCAAAATGGATCTAGGAATCAAAATGGGTCAAGGAAGGCCTAAAAAACAAAGTTTTCAGAGTCAGACGAAACCAAATCCATTGCGTCTGTCTCATCACGTTTATTCTGACCATATAATTTTTTCCTCAAACAGACACTGTATTTGAAAGTTACCGCGTTCTGATCAAAATCCCAAACATACAAAAAGTCAACTGGTCAAAGTCAATGATGACGTCATTAGGTATGATAGGTGACGTCAACATGATGTTAGGATGATGTCATGATGATGTCATCATGTTGACATGGCATCACCAGGAGGTGACACATGTCACTCGGAGTTTGCACTTTCGGGGTGAGTTGGCACTGTACGGATTTGACACGTGTCACTATACAGATGACACGTGGCAGTTTGTACAGTGACGTGGCCCTATGACAAGATGAAACATGGATGTAGGATGATAGTTGGAAGTAAGAAAACCTGACATGGAAGTGACATGTGGCAGGTGACTGGACTATATGGTGAAGGACATGGCAGTACAGACTGACACCTAGCAGTACGATAGGCTGACGTGGAATTGACACGTGGTAGATGGAAGGGTTGTATGGCAGATGACATGGTATGTAACTAGGTAGGTGACAAGGTCGTTGACTGTATTGGTATGAGCCAATCCCAGGGTGACACATGTCCCAATCACAAGGCACCACGTGGCACCCCGTATTTTCCCAAGGTTGGTTGGGTAAAAGGTTTGTTCCACCTCCAGGGGAATCAAACTCGCGACCTCCAAATTGGAAAATGACCTAACACCCCTAGGCTAACTGGAATGACGAAATATGAAACTTGTTTGTTATGCAGAGGATTCCATATTTAATTTGCGGTTGGAGTGTTGTGGGGGATAAGCCCCAATCGACGGGGGCCAACCTCGACCAAACATGGGCTGAAAACCAGGGTCTAACCAATTCGTATGCGTGTGGAGACCTAGCCGAGGACACATGCACCAAGCCATGAGACCAGAGGCCAGGAGAGGAGGAGCCAGGGCAGTTGGGGCACGTGGGAGCCAGAGCCATGGCCATATGGCCATGCGCATAGGACCGGGACCTAACGACCTGAGGCTCAACAAATAACACCCAACCCAAGGACACATGGAGCCTACCATATGAATAGGATCCCGGTAATAGGGGGATGCACCCTGAATTATTCCCAAAATTGGGTTTTAAAACTACATTATATCATTTTTAGTGCATTTTCAATCTGTTTTGGGAGATTTGTCCATTATTGGAGAATTTGGAGCCATTTTTTAGGCCCGATATTTAGAGAAAGTTGAGAGGTTGTTGCCAATTTCAAACCTATATAAACCATAGGTTCTTGGAAGCCCGAGGGAGGTTCAAACAAGGAGAAATGCTGAGGAAATTTACAGTCAAAGAAATTTTTATGAAGAGAAGCTATTGAGGAGAGGAACTTTGTGGGCCATTTCCAGGAGTTTCATTCAACCATTTTTAGTATCGTCATTTGTGTTGAGTTCTTGAGTTCTAGCAGAACATAGCGAGATCAATTTTTAATACATTTGACACTTTTCTGATGTACTTTTGAAGCTTTGAAGAGAAATAAGAAATCCTCACCCACTGAGACAAAGGCCCAGAGACGTAGGCGATATTGCCGAACTCCATTAACAACTTTGATGTTATGGTTTGTTGATACTTTGTGTTTATTTCCAGATATGTATATCTTATTATGGATTCCATGTTACATCATTAATTCTTCCTGTTTCTTCAATTCCTAAATGGTTAATGAAATCATGCTTTAAAAACTTAGCCATAGTCTTTAAAATATCTTTTCGGATCAAGGATGGAAAAATATTTGGTTAGAATGTGGAAGGGAAGCTCAGAAACGAGGCACGAGAACCTCCTAACTTTAATGTTGCGCAACAAAAACAATTTCTATGCAATGCAACAAGGGAACTAGAAGAGGATGGAGCAGGTGAAGAGTTATAGCGAATGACACAAAGGTCAATAAAGGAGGCTAGGTTGTGAGAAGAAGTATAAAGAGACACAAAAAGATCATTGTAGGAGGACTGCATCTGTGAAGAGTTACACCATGCAACAAAAAAATCATTGGAGCAAGCTTGTTTGCATGAGGAGATACAACAAGCAACACATAGGTTGCTAGAGGAAGCCAACAGACAGGAAGACGTACAGTGAGACTAACATAAAGTAATAGAGGAGAGTGTGTGTGATTTTCTACAATGCACAATGTAAGAGGAAATGCAGTGCAACACTTGTTGTTAGGAGCAAGGTGAGGATCAAGTAAGAAAATTCTTACACTATTGTTGGAAAACGTTAAGTGATCATGATGCTGCAAATAAGTTGACATGTATTTTGACAAAATGTGTGTGGGAAGAGGATAATGTTGTAGCTAAATATTCCCCATTGCAATAAAGCGATTTGCACTAGGTGAGAAAACATCAATGCATAAGAAGAGAGTTCAAAATGACAATTGAACTTGGAAGCTACGAGATGGACGGTGACATGTTGGACCTCATATTTTATTTAAACATATTGCTAAATAAATATTGGGATTTGATGGGAAGCCAAACTTTGTGTGTTCCCAATTAAACTTAAGCTGACTAAACAATAACAAATATATCCTATCGACCTCTTGGAGTAGGTAGAAGTGATTATTGAAGGTGTGAAAACAAAAACAAACTTCAAAGTGATTGAGATTATGGATGACTCAGATCCCCACCCCTCATTAATTGGAATTGACTAGGCATTTGACAATAATGCAATTTTGAATATGAAGAAACGACAAATGTCCTTTGAAATAGATACCTTTTGCATCATTGTTCCACTATATATAAATGAAGTAAATAGGTACAAGGAGACTACGAATAAAGATGTACGAAGATCTACTATTGAAAACATATTTTAGATTACAAGGAATAAGGAATATTATATCAATTCCACAACATAAGATGAGTTGAGATAGAGAAGTGTGTGCTCATATGACAGAGATTCATAGAATTATATGGAGAGATGGTAGCATAAGATTTATGAGGTTTAAACTATTTGATGCATGCAAATTACTAAAGTGGTGCACAATATTGGAATACGACCTTTTAACCTGCAGTAGTTATGTGGAACAACTTTAGTGGATGGGTTTCTTTCCTAGATGCATAATATTCATTACCCATAGAAAATAGGTTCTATATGTAGTGTTGGAAGGAATACCTATTCAATGGTGGGAAATGTACCAAGAACACTCACAAGAGTGGGCACAAGTGGTGGAGTCAAACATGGAAATATTTTTTCCTATGAAAAATCCCTAGGAACACATGTGTTCATGCCAAAGATATTGGCTAGTCGGGTAGAGGGTGAATACACAAGTGATCCATATAATTTATAAATGTGCTACACCATCCAGTATCCCCATACCTTAAGGGCCTTTGACTAAAACAACGCTGGTAAATAGGTGGCATGAGCTAGAATACAAAACAAACCAAGGGTTGGGAAGTCAACAAAATTCCCTTCTCCCAAACGCAAGAACAAACAATCATCCATGACAATGGTCGAGGAACATGATTTGAGTGAAGAAGCGTCACAACCTGCTAGGGGAATATGCGATTAGATGACATACCTAGAATGGAGTAGGGGTGAATAGTAACCATGTGTTGCACCCTAGTAGGATAGGACATAGGGCATGGGTAGAGAAATGTAAGATCTTGCTCTACTGAGCACACTTTTATTGACTTATTCTTTGAGGACACTTGCGTGCAAGTGATCCGGTTATGGTACATTGTGATTCGTTTTTATTATGGATTATGCATGATGATGATGACGTTTTGTGACTTATTGTTATTCGATGTATATGTATTGGAAAATGTTATTGACAAGTTTTTCTGAGTGTGCAGGACACATGACAGTTTATGGATGTTGATGGCATCAATGGACTTCCTTGGAGTCTGGATCGAGTCAGGGAGTGAATTGTATTTTGATTGAGAATTTCATTTTACACACTTGTGACATATGATTTATTACAGTATCATTTATGTATATGGACTATTGACACGGTTTTTATCAGTGGATGTAGGCTTGACGATGCTTGCTAATCCGACTCACATAAGGAGTAGAGGGGCCATGCACAAAAACCATACATTGAGGAAGAGGTGTGGCAGTGTCCCTGTCACAAACTACTAGAACTCCCTTCGTGGTCGAATGGTAGGCTAATGATTCCCTAGTTTGAGAGATCCACAATGTCATGAGGGCGGACTGAGACAATCACTCATGAAGATTTCTAAGGAGCGTGCAATAAGTCATATTCCTTATTCCTTAGAATCCCTTAGTCTCTCACAAGGAGGACCGAATGGAGTGTTGACTCTAAAGGGTCGGACAACTTCCAAATCCATTCAAAAGAGAGTGGAATCCTTGTAGCACTGAGGTGCGCCTTGAAGGGCACATCGCGTAATTAAAAACTTGAGTCAATAAATCTAGGTGGACTAGAAAACACAAAAATGATTAGACCTTGTTGGATTAAAATAATTATTTAAACAATGAATTTATTAATTATAAATCCCAATAAATTCATAGCCTAATTCTAAGACTAAGCCTAGGTCTAAGTTTAGTTAGGGGACTAAATTAAAAGAATAGAGATAAATCAATTTAAGGAAAAAGTGAGAAAAATCTAAAGATTAGATAGAATGAACCTGTGTGCATGAAAATATTAAAAGAGATTTTTTTTAAATAGAAAGAAACAAATATGAGAGAATAAGTGTACACATAGAATGGTATATAGAGTCTATCTACCACTAGTATAACTAGAAGAAGACTCATAATCCAACTCTAACTAGTATCTAGTTAGGAGAGACTTATTAAATGAGATTTTGGGGAACAAAGGGACAACTAAGAGAGAAAATAGGAACACATTGGGGAATGTGAGGGAAATTGGATTTTAAAATAAAATAAAAATGATAATTACTTGTGCAACTTGGGGAGAGTGTTATAAGTGTGAGGGTGAATAATCATAATTAATTTAATCTAAAAAGTTAGTTATTTGTGCATGAGGACATGTGTCAGTGAGGAAATTTATATGAAACAAATGGTGTAGAAGGAAAATGGATCTCACTTATTCTTGGTAAGGTTATGCTGCCAAAATTATTGGGGACTATTTTCTACTTGTGAGAGTTGGGATACCAATCTAGAAAGGAGTGAAATCTCTTCCTTGAGAGGCAATCTTGGGTGTTATTGTTTTTTTTTTTGTGTGTGTGTGTGGCCCGTATCATTGGCTGGGAAATACCGATGAAGTTGTTCGATTAGAAATAAAGGGAGGAGTGCAAGTTTCCAAATGAAGAATTGTCGTTGAGCTCATCAACATACGGTCATGGTATTTCATTATTATAGTTATTGTAGCATTATAGATGTTAAATTGAATTTACAAACTAAATTTCAGATTGTATATTTTATAAAAATATCCTTGAAATGTATATTATATTTTATTCTTACGCGGAGATATGGAGGATTGTTATAATCCTCGTAGTGGTTTAAAATTTCATTATTAAATTCATTCATGAAAGTCTCGCATTGTTTTTTTATTTGATTAGACCGAAGATATATAAATTATGTATATAGAGGTTACTAATTCAGTGTTTAACATTTGTGGATGATCATTGGTTTCCATGGATTGATTCTAGACACATGTTACAATTAGATCTACACTTATGCGCTTAAATATAAGTTAAGAATCTACCGCATAGCTTTGTATTTCATTCAATAAATTGGCAAACACAAGAGATTTCACCTTACTCAATTCATTGTTTACAGAATTTCAGATAACATATGCACCATTAATTAATAAATAGTATAAATATGCACCATTGATTGTACAAGACCATTAGATAGAATGCATCCTATCCTTAATCGTTTTCCAACCAATAAAAGTGTATCGTGATCGGAAGTCATTGATTATGTTTTCCTGGATGGGCAAATATCATGAAACTGATAGATTTAGGGTGATTAAGAATGGTAATGTGAATTCTTAAATAATTTTCAATGGAAATAACTTCTTGAATGATGTTACTAATCCTCTTATTCATTACTTCTAATTTTAGCTATTTTTATTAAAACTTTGGGTTCTGGGAATAATCTTCTCTTTCTCAAACTTAGTACACTTAGTTTGGTCATAGGAAGCTCCATTGGATTTCTTTAGTAACTTGGAATTGGCGTTATTTTGGTTCTTGTCAACTGATTCTCTACAGACTTAAATTTTAGCCATGTTTGTGACATATTTATGATTAACTAAGAGTATAATTTGTTGTTGTTCGTAGTATTGGACGCGTAGTAGTCATTTTGGAATGGGAGTTTAATTAATAAAATCTTATTAGATAGTGAACATTGGATAGGAAGGTCAAGACGTTTGTCGTAATACTTGTTTTATAAGTTGGAATCTATTCTATTCATAATTTATGTAATCTTTCAATATTTCTTTAAACGATATAAAATTTATTAGAATAATTTATCCCTATTCCTAATAATTTCTCACAAATCCCAAATTCTTAATCTTTCGGTTTCGCGTGGGTATAGTATTTAGTGCGTGGTCAGATGCAATGTTACCTTGGTTGAATTGTCACGTAGTGCACAAACAGACTCCTGGAAATTCATCATGGTTTTCCCCTTGATCATGTCTTGGCATTTGGCACTTGGCATAGTGAATTCAGACTATGGATGTGACTTACCACTTGGTAAAGTGATTGAGTTGAGACATACATTGAACGTATGTCTCGGGCCACCGATCCTTGTGTAGGACAACCGAATCTCAGTAAAAAAATTTAAGCGTTGAGTCTAAAAAAACAACTTATGTCTCGGGCCACCGATCCTTGTGTAGGACCACCGAATCTCAGTAAAAAAATTTAAGCGTTGAGTCTAAAAAAACAAACGATCGAGAAGATCTATCTTGCAACATAAATTATCTTGAGCTATAACATTCTTATCCTTCAATAAAATTCTTAACCTTATTTAGCTAGATTGTCCCCACATTGTTATGGATAAAATTATTAAATGAACTTTAGATTTAAGTGTACATTTCAGTTATCACGTTCAAATACCATCGCAACTTTAGATGGATGAGCCTTAAGATTTCAACATGATCGGTGAAAAATTAGGCATATGTTGAAATGGATAATTAAAGGTAAACGTTTATCCTTCCACACATTAGAATGAAGTTATTGTACAACTATAGAATTTAAAAAGGTTAGTTGGACATCCTCTTGATTTCAATACCTTTAGAAAATCTCCAAACATCTCTACACTTAATCTAGTCATTGGGTGAGATGTGGTTAAATCCTTAGAAAAATAATTGAGCTCTTATTAGAAGTTATTGGATGGGGTATGGTTTCGTTAGGAACTAGTAAGCTTTGGACTTTACACCCAAGAACCATGAGTTCTAAGATGACTAGAGGAATGTTTTAATAATAATAAATAAATCAAGTTCTTTTAGAATTATTTGTTAAGAATGGATTTAAAAAAAATATTTTTATATAGTTCAATCATAATGATTGTTATTGGAGACACATGAAATTGTTAGTAGATATTTAATTGTTAGATATTTTAAGGTTAGGATTTATTTTATGGGATAGTTACGAGTTTTTTCTATCTTGGAGAATGGTCTACCTTGTATTGAGTTAACATTAATTGTCTTAATTATTACGTATAATCTTAGAATGTCGGAGTAGATTCACATAAGTTAGTTATGGATAAGTTATCAAAGAATGATGTTAATGATTATCAACCTGGTTTTGATAGTATTGAACTATTAACTCATTGTAAAAGATTTTAATTAAGGTACCTAGTATAATTAAATTTTATAATAGTAAGATTTGGATATAATGGATATTGAGTTTAAATTATGTAGACATAAGCTATTACTTGAAGAAACTTTGTATGATAAACCCTCTAAGATGCTTCATATATTTGTTTTTTGGAACTTCCTAATGATGTAGAGGAAGTATAAGTGGTTCCTTAGAATATATAATGAGGGTATAATATGCTAGAACATTTTAATTATCGTCATACAAATTATTTGTCCTTGAATTAATACTTCGTAATTACTCTTATCTTATGTTGTTTAGCGGGTCGTTACATTCTTATTCCACATGCATTTAATTCTTAAATGAATGTTTAATTCGTAGTAGACTAATGTGTGCATATATAATTTACGATTAGTATTGTTGTTGATTAATCACGATAATTGGAATAGTATGACGGTTAAGGGAACTAGATATCTCCTTGTTCCTTAGAATAGTTGCCAGTCCTGAGACCTTAAATGGTCAAAATAAATTAGATGAATCCTAGAATTGAGCATTGATTATGTATCTTAGAGGTCCTAAACTTGCAAGATAGGTTGGGTGGGTAGATATTATTTGTTATATTTATTTGATATGGTTGATCTCAAAATTTGTGATGTGGTATTTAGTTTCTTGTTGTGTAGTGATGAGATGAGAATTGAATGTGTAATTATTATGTATGTTATTATTGCATATCACTTGTCCTAACAATTGTTTCCAAAAAAAAAAAATCTCTATTGTACTCAATTAATTGATGTCATAACGGAGGGGACATTACATATGGTATTAGAGTGGATTCAACCCTATGAAATTGGATCGTTACGCCTTCCACTGTGTTAAATAAATGATTAAAATTTTATCGCTAATTGAATTTTGAAATTGTACATGCATGTAATAATGGTTAGAGGATGTAGGGGAAGTAGATGACGTGGTTCTGTAGGAAGAGGTGTGACACCTCCGATAGTAACCATGCCAGAAGGGTATAATCCCCAGTCATATGAGAAGATTACTAAGCAGGAGCAGGTTGTTGTGGGAGATGTGGTAGGTATGATGAGATCCTTCCAGAGGATGTCAGAGGAATTAATTATTATCCTGGATCGATATGAGGGAAAATCATTTTTACCCAATGAGGGTTCACAAAGCACTCCAATTAGTACTAGTAGTATGCACAAAGAACTCGAGAAGGTGAAGTTTCTCGAGTTCTGGGGTGCCATCGATGCCTTAGCCGTCAAGGCTTGGTTGGAGAACATGGTGATGCAATTTACACTTCGTGATTACACCTCCAACATGAAATTCCATATGGAGGTCTTTGAACTGAAAGGGATTTCTCTACTTTGGTGGAAGATACTCCTATCTCAACTAAACATGGTCATGGAAGACATTTCATGGGAATTGTTTGAGGACCGATTCTGGGAGAGGTACTTGTCTGATGAATTCATTGAGCTCCATCTTAATGAGTTCAATGCCTTATGATAGGGTGGTCGTATGATATAATGAAGAGACGTCACTAGGAGCACAACAACATCAGACACCATCCAGATAGACTTCATGGCATTTTGATATGCCCAGAGGACCTATGTTCATGACACCACAGCGACAAACTCCTCAGTAGAGGACTCCTTATAGAGGACCATAGCATGAGCAACAACAACATTGTCCGCAACAACAACATTAGTTTAGGAATTTTCAACATAAAAGACTAGGATCACAGACTATTAGGCTAACAAATTCTACTTCGGGGACCAGGAGAAATGGACTGAAGACTAGATGTTGGACATGTGAAGATCCACATTACTAGCAAAACTTTCTGATTCAGAAGGCTAGAGCGACTGGATCATCGGGACCCACTGTGCTTGGAGATTTGTGCAAGGCCCATAGGATACATGCATCAATGAACAACTTCCAGGCCGAGCACCAGTCCACTGTGCTCGAGATGTCAGGTAATCACTGACCAAAATTTTAGTATATTGATAGATCCAGGTGATAGAAAGAACATTATCTTTACTGTAGCACTAAAGAGAATTAAGGTAAAGGTAGTCAAGTAGGACAATTTCAGATACATAGTAATGGCATCGAGTGACAAAAAAAAGGCTGGAGGACATGTTATGGATTGTAGCATTAACTTGGAAGATTTTGTAACAAAGTCCAACCTATATGTCCCGATCTTAGGATCTTATGACATAATGATTGGTATGGATTGGTTGGAATCGCATGGTGCGATACTTAACTGTAAGACTAAACTGTTAAGTTTGACAGATGATTTGGGACATATTAGAGTGATTATAGGAAGGAACGAAGGGGTGTCCTTGAGATTTATTTCTTCCCTACAGCTACACAAGAGTATGCACAAGAGGTGCAAGCTTTATGCAGTCTTAGTGCTAAACAAAAGGGGCTAGGTGGAAGGATTATAAAACCTTATTGTAGTGAAAGAGTTTGCAAATGCGTTTCCATAAGAGTTACCCGGTTTATCGCCTAAAAGAGAGTTGGAGTTTATAATTGACATGAAACCTGAAACTGAACCTATAGCGAGAATGCCTTACTGGATGTCAACACCTGAATTGCAGGAGTTGAAAATGAAATTGAAAGAATTGTTTGTCTTGGGACTTATACGTCAAAGCGTGTCATTGTGGGGTGCGCTAGTGATATTTTTTAGAAAGAAGGATGGATTGTGGAGGATTTGTATTGACTATCACCAATTGAAAAAAGTGATGATAAAAAAACATTATCCATTGCCAAGAATAGATGATTTGTTTGACTAAATGAAGGGAGAAATGATGTTTTCTAATATTTATTGGAGATCAAGATATCATCAATTATGGATTAAAGAAGAAGATATCCCTAAGACTGCATTTAAGATGAGACTCAGACACTATGAGTTTACAATTTTACCGTTTAGATTGACGAACGCCCCAGGGGTATTCATGAGTTTGATGAATGGGGTGTTCTGTGAATACTTGGACAAGTTTTTTCAATTATTTATTTATAACATACTGATTTATTCTCATATGAAAGAAGAGCATGCCGAACATTTAACATTGTTCCTACAGTGTCTATGAAAAAAAAAATGTACGGGAAACTATCAAAATGTTATTTTTACCAATTGAAGATTCATTACTTGGGACATATCATATATGGTGAAGGTATTGTTGTGGATCTAGTTAAATTAGAGGTTATTATGGAATGGCCAGCACCGACAAATGTACAATAAGTATGCATATTTATGGGTTTAACAGGATATTACCGACGATTCCTCAAAGGTTTTTCGAAGATAGGAAATATGATCATGGAATTGCAGAAGAGGAAGAAGAAGTTCGTATGGACTAAGAAATGCATGGAAGCATTTCAAAATCTCAAAGAGTTTTTTACGACAACACCAATACTCAAATTCCCTAACATGGACAAGGAATTATTGGTATGCATGGACGCATCTAAGGAAATTTTAGGAAGAGCTTTGATGCGAGACAGTGGAGTGATATATTACATTTCAAGGAAATTGAGAAAGAATGAAGAGAACTACACAACACACGACTTGGAGTTATTAGCAATTGTATATGCCTTGACAGTTTGGAGACATTATCTGATTGGAAAAATATTTGAATTAAAGACAAATCATTATGGATTTCAACCTATATTTACGCAGAGTGACTTGAACGCATGATAGAGGTGTTGGTTAGAATTACTTAGCGAATATGATTTTGAGATTACTTACATTAAATGAATGGTGAAAAAAGTGGAATATGTGGTGAGTTGGAGACCACGCATATTCTCGGTAATACCTCTTAAGATGAATCTTTGAGAAAATATTCTAACTTTATAGATCGACGATGACTGGTATAAAGAAGTTATGGATAATATTAGACAAGATACCATGATGGTACCGAAGTATGAAGGTTATTCATTAGAAAATGATGGATTGTTGATATTTAACGGAATAATTTACCTACCGCCTAATGATGAATTAAGAAGTTTGATCTTAAGTGAAGCAAATAGAGAAGTGTACATGGATCATCCAGGAGTTACAATGATGAAGGAAAACCATAATCATTTATTATTCTGGAAGGAAATGAAACAAGACATAGTTAGTTATGTGGAGAGATATCTACAATGTCAACAAGTGAAGGTTGAACATAGACATCCAACAGGATTGTTACAACCACATGTTATTCCATAATCAAAATAGGAGGTTATTTCGATGGAATTTATCATTGGATTTCCACTGACGAAAAGGAGGCATCATTCGATTTTCATGGTAGTGGACACTTTGACAAAGAGTGCACACTTTATCCCAATATGTATGACGTATCAGGTGCCAGACATAGCAAGAGTATTTTTGAGGGATATTGTGAGATTACATGGAGTACCAAGAAGGATCATATTCGATAGAGGATCGATGTTTACAAGACGATTTTGGACCAATTTTTAAGAGTCTTTGGGAACACAATTGAATTTCAGTACAACATATCACCCCAAGATAGACGCAAAAAATAGAGAAAACAAACCAAATTTTGGAGGATATGTTGTGTATGTATGTAATGGATCAAAAAAAACATTGGGAATATTTCTTTCCACTAGTAGAGTGTACATACAACAACAACTATCAGATTACCATTAAGATGACACCTTTTGAGTTTCTTTATGAGAAATAATGTTGAACGTCGTTGAGTTGGGATCGACTTGAGGATAGGGTCTTGGTAGGACTAGAAGTGATTCAAGAAATGGAAGAACATATTCAATCGATAAGATAGAGGATTAAAGAAGTGCAAGACTGGTAGAAAAGTTATGCTGATGTGCATTGCATTGACCACAGTTATGAATTTGGTGATAGAATTTTATTGCGGGTAATATTGCACAAGATTTTGATCAAGTTTGGAAAGGGCGCTAAACTCTCTCCTAGGTTTGTGGGAGGTTTCGAAGTTGTGGAAAGGAATTGACCCATGGCTTATTGACTAGCCTTGCCTGATTCTTTGAGGCATGTGAACGATGTATTTCATATATCTTTTTTGATACATTATATTAGTGATCCCTCAAATTTTATTGAAATGAGTTCTTTGCAGGTGTCAGACAAGGGTGCTCTCATGGTAGAGCCAATATGCATTCTAGACCATTGCATTCAACAACTACAACATCGAATAGTCATTCAGGTCAAGGTTGATTATGAAAACTATAGTCCACACTCAGCTACCTTGGAGGACACATATGAGATGAGTCAACGGTTTCCTTACTTGTGTAATAGATTAGACATATAGATCTATGTCAGATACTTGTTTTACTTGCATTTATATACTATACAAACTTCAGGATGAAGTTTAAAACAAGAGGGGGTGTATCTAACATCTCGCTCTACTAAGCACACTTTTATTGACTTATTCTTTGAGGACACTTGTGTGGAAGTGATCCGGTTATGGTACATTGTGATTTTGTTTCTATTATGGATTATGCATGATGATGATGATGTGTTGTGACTTATTGTTATTTGATGTATATGTATTGGAAGATGCTATTGAAATTTTTTCCTAAGTGTGCATGACACATGAAAGGTTATTGATGTTGATGGCATCAATGGACTTCGTTGGAATCTCGATTGAGTCAGGGAGTGAACTGTATTTTGATTGAGTATTTAATTTTACACACTAGTGACATATGATTGATTACAGTATGATTTATGTATATGGATTATTGACACGGTTTTTATCAGTGGATGTAGGATTGATGATGCTTGCTAATCTGAATGACATAACGTGTAGAGGGGCCATGCACAAAAACCAGACATTGAGGGAGAGGTGTGGCAATGTCCTTTTCACAACCTACTAGCACTACTACCATGGTCGAATGGTAGGTGAATGATTACTTAGTTCGAGAGGTCCACAATGTCGTGAGGGCGGACTGAGATAGTCACTCATGAATATTTCTAAAGATAGTACAATAAGGTGGAGTCCTTATTCCTTAGAATCCCTTAGTCTCTCACAATGTCAATCGAATGGAGTGTTGACTCCAAAGGGTCATAAAACTTCCAAAACCAGTCAAAGGTGAGTGGGACCCTTGGAACACTCAGGTGTGTCTTAAAGGGCATCTTGCGCAATTAAAAACTTGAGTCAATAAATCTAGGTGGACTATAAAAAATGATAATTATTAGACCTTGTTGGATTAAAATAATTATTTAAACAATGAATTTATTAATTATAAATCCCAATAAAAGTATAAGCCTAATTATAAGACTAAGCCTAAGTCTAAGTTTAGTTATGGGATTAAATTAATATATTAAATAAATTAAAATAATAGAGATAAATCAATTTAAGGAAAAAGTGAGAAAAAACTAAAGATTAGATAGAATGCACATGTGTGCATGAAAATATTAAAAGAGATTTTTTTTAAATACAAAGAAATAAAATATGATAGAATAGGTATACACATAGAATGGTATCTAGAGTTTATCTACCACTAGTCTAACTAGAAGAAGACTCATAATCCAACTCGAACGAAGATCTTGTTAGGAGACAATAATTAAATGAAAATTTGGGGAAGAAAGGGACAACTAAGACAGAAAATAGGAACACATTGGGGAATGTGAGGGAAATTGGATTTTAAAATAAAATAAAAATGATAAATAATTGTGTAACTTGGGGAGAGTGTGAAAAGTGTGTGGGTGAATAATCATAATTAATTTAATCTAAAAAGTTAATTATTTGTGTGTGAGGACATGTGTCAATGAAGAAATTTGTATAAAACAAATGGTGTAGAAGAAAAATGGATCTGAGTTATTCTTGGTAAGGTTATGCTGCCAAAATTATTAGGGACTGTGTTTTGCATGTGAGAGTTGGGATACCAAGCTTGAAAGGAGTGGAAGCTCTTCCTTGAGAGGCAAGCTTGGGTGCTATTGTATTTTTTTTTTTTAATTTGGTTTGTGGTGTGGCCCCTTTGTTGCTTGGGGGTATAGGGGTGCAGAAGAGTACCCCTAGAATTGTCTAGGAGGTACCAGTGAAGTTGTTTGATTAGAAAGGAAGAGACAAGTGCAAGTTTCCTACTGACAAATTGTCATTGAGCACATCAACATACGGTCACGGTGTTTCATTATTATAGTTATTGTAGCATTATAGATGTTAAATTGAATTTACCGACTGAATTTTGGATTGTGTATTTTATAAAAATATGCTTGAAATGTAAATTATATTTTATGCTGAAGAGAAGCTATGGAGGATTGAAACAATCATCGCAGTGGCTTAAAATTTCATTCTTAAATTCATTGATGAAAGTGTCACATTGTTTTTTTATTTGATTAGATCAAAACTATATAAATTATCTATCTACAGGTTACTAATTCATTGTTTAACATTTGTGGATGGTCATTGGTTTCCACAGATTGATTCCAGATACATGTTACAATTAGGTATACACTTTTGCGCTTAAATATAAGTTAAGAATCCAGTGCATAGCTCTATATTGCATTCAATAAATTGGTAAACACAAGAGATTTCACCTTACTCAATTTGTGGTTTACAAAATTTCAGATAAAACTGTTAAGATGGGAAAATTAATATAGTTTTAGAATAAATAGTATACATATGCACCAATGACCATGCAATACCATTAGATAGTATGCATCATATCCTTAGTCATTTTCTAATCATTACAAGTGTATCATTATCGGAAGTCATTGATTGTGTTTTCCTTGATGGGAAAATATCATGAAACTGATATATTTAAGGTGATTAATAATGGTAATGTGAAAACTTAAATAATTGTCAATGGCGATGACTTCCTAAATGATCTTACCGATCCTCTTGTTCGTCACCTGTGGTTTTAGCTATTTTTATTAAAACTTTGGGTTCTGGGAATAATCTTCTCTTTTTCAAACTTAGTACACTTAGTTTGGTCATAGTCACCTCCATTTGATTTCTTTAGTAAGATGGAATTGGTGTTATTTTGGTTCATGTCAACTGATGCTCTACAGACTTAAATTTGATCCATGTTTGTGATTGCCTTATATATTTTGTAACCTTCTACCATATCTCGTTCCTTGACATATTTATGATTAACTGAGAGTATAATTTTTTGTTGTTCGTAGTATGGGATGCGCTTTAGTCATTTTTCAACGTGAGTTTAACTAATAAAATCTTATTGGATAGTGAACCATGGATAGGAAGGTTTTGATGTTTTTCATAATACTTATTTTCTAAGTTGGATTCTATTCTAGTCATAATTTATGTATTATTTTCAAATTTACTTAAACGATATAAAATTTATTAGAATAGTTTAGTCCTACTCCTCATAATTTTTCAGAAATCCTAAATTCTTAATCTTTCGGTTTCACGTGGATATAGTATTTATTGTGTGCTCAGTTGCGCAAAGATTTTCCTTATTCAAAATATTCAGTTGTGTATCAGATGCCATTAAATTATGTTGTTTTAAATAATAGTTAGGATATATGTTAACTCGTATTTGCAGTATTAACTTGGTTGAATTTTCCTGTAGTACACAAATGGACTCGTGGAAATTCATAATGGTTTTTTCCTTGATCATGGCTTGGCATTTGGCACCTGGCGTAGTGAATTCAGACTATGGATGTGACTTACCACCTGTTTTTATGATTGAATTGATACTTACGTGGAACTTAGGTCTCAGGCCACCGATTCTTGTGTAGGACCACTAAATCCTAGTAAAAAAAATTAAGCATTGATTCTAAAAAATCAAAACGGTTGAGAAGATCTCTCTTGCAATAGAAAGTATCTTGAGCTATAACATTCTTATCCTTCAATCAAATTCCTAACCTTATCCTTGTTTTAGTTAGTTTATTTAGTTATATTGTCTCCACACTGTTATGAATAAAATTATTAAATGAACTTTTAACATTCTTCTCTTGTGCGCACTGAGAAAACTTATCCTTCAGGACACTTGCTTGCAAGTGATCCATATTATTATACAATCGGTCATTTTGATTATGATTCTAAGACATTATGGATTGACGATATGTTATTTTGTTAAATTCACATAGACAGGTGTTATTGATTGGGTTCTACTGAGTGTGCAGGACTTTGGACATTGAGGATGCAGAGGCATCGATGAAACCCCTTGGACTTTGGATCGAGTCAGGGAGAGGACTATTGGGCTTGAATATTAATGATGTGACACATACACATATTATTAGATGTCATTATGATTGATTATTTTTTATGACATGATTTGTTGATGGATGCAGGCTAACGATATCTTTCCGACCAGACTCACATGTGGAGTAGAGGGGTCACTCAAGACAACCAGAGACTTGAGGGAGAGGTGTGGACAACAACCCTGCCACAACCTACTAGCACTCCCACTATGGATTGAACTGTAGGTTAATGATTACCTAGTTCGAGAAGACCCACGATGATGTGACGGAAGACTGTGACATTCGCTCAAGGTGATTCTAAGGGGTGCGCAATAAGGCAGGGGCCTTATTCCTTAGAATCCCTTAGTCTCCCAAAAGATCACCTGACAGAGTATTGACTCGAGGGGTTTTTTATGTCTACCAAGTTATTCAAGAGGTGAGTGGAATGGTTGGAGCACGTAGTGCGTCCTGAAGGGTGCATCCCACAAGGAAAATGAAAAGAGGCAAGTGCCACTCTTGGAGCACGTAGTGTGTCCCGAAGGGAACATCGCACAATGAAAATGGAAAAAGGTGAGTCGCACCCTTGGAGAACATAGTGCGTCATGAAGAGAACATCATGATTTCAATGGGTAAGGAAATAAACCTAAACGACATTAAAACGAATGATTTGACAAGTAATATTTAAAAACAATTTTTCCCTAATAAAAATGTCGCCCAACCTAGTAAAATTAAAATCTAGGTCTAAGTAACACATGTGGTAAAAAATAGTAATCATAATTAAACATGTAATGAGAAGGGGGTAAGAAATTTGATTAATTTATTAAAATCAAATTATATTGGGGGATTAAAATTTTAAAAGAGAAATGATTGTTTTATGTACATATGCTAATTAAATTTTTAATTAAAAAAGAAAAAGGGGTAAAAGGTTGTTTTTCTACACTTGCTAAATTGAGTTTTAGCTAAAAAGGGAAAAGAGGTAAACTTAAAAGAAATAGGAAACTAAGGGAAAAAGGGGAAACATAAAGAAAAAGATGAATGTCTAACTTAGTAAGAAATCTTGCCTTGCGAACTTGCTTTTTTTTTTAACTCAACTAAGAATTTAGTAAGGCATAAGTCATTTAAGATTTGTAAGAGAATATTGGGACACCAAGGAGCATTTTTAGGAATTATTTTAGGTGGGTGGGGGAAATAGGAATAATTAAATAATTAATGAAATTAATTTTCTGGTGCGACTAGGGGGATGGGTGACATGTGTACGGGGGAGGTTTTTCTGATTTAATTGATGAAAAAAAAAATGGGAATTTGGGAAAAAATCATTTAAAAACTCTATAAAAAGAATGGAGGAGGAGGAGAATGGATCTCATATTTATGTGTAACGTTACGCTGCAGAATTTTTGTCTTGACTGAACTTATCTTGTGGGAGTTGGGATACCCAGCTCTAGTAACGAGTGGTAGCTCGACCTTGCAAGGTGAGCTGGGTGCTAGTGGTTCTCTGGTATTGTGTGTGTGGCCCCTTTATGGATCGGGGTTCTCAGGAGGGAGAATATTACCCCTAGCATTGGCTGGGAGGTACTAGTGAGGTCAAATCGATCGAAAAGCGGGAGCTAGACGGAGCGCACACGAGACAACGGCTCGGAGCTGTGGCATTTGGATATGATACATATGCATTTATTTTTTAATGGTAGATTAATATTGTTCCTTCTCTTTCATTACTGTACTTATTTTTTGTAAAGATAATTTTTTACTCAGCATTTTATAATCAATGAACTTAAAGTCATCCCAACCTTGCTTGTGGTATTCTTAATTGAATTCCCTTGGCGACCCCAACCCTGATTGCTATGACTTTTCTGTGTTTGTTTTATTAACTATTATGAGATATTGTGCTTTATCTTCAGCCCTTATCCCTAGGTCATCATTCCATGCCTGAACAGTCGGCCAAGATCTGAATCGACGATCATCACTTTGGTGTTTAAAGACCTGTAGATTCTAATGCCCTACTTTTATGTGCATGGATGATGAGCGAAGAATAATTTTTTCCCAACTACCTACCCCTTACTTATATTTGCATTTGATTGATTCATGGCTGAAGGATTGTCCTTGCGCCCTTCTTGTGATTGAGTATCCTTGCGTTTTGATTGTTTCGTTGCCGAATGATTGGTCCTTGTGCCTTCTTGCGCTGAGTATCTCTGTGTTTTTGTTGATTATATTTGCACTCTATTCTTGCGATTTCTTATGATAAAACTCAGCGAATCATACCTTGATTTGGCAATGATTTAACCTTTTTTTACTGTGTTATTAAACCTATGAATGACAATGAATCATACCTTGATTTGGCAATGAATTTACCCTTTGATTGAATGTGAATTGAATCTTTACTACTGCGATTTTAATTTTGGGGCATTTTACCTTGGCGATTTCAAGTCAGCATTATTATGGCAGCGATATATGTTTTAATTTCCTGCTAAATTCTTTTGTTAATCCTTTTAAAACTGGCGAATTTAATGACAACGTTTTACTATGTTGTGTAAGGATGAATGTTAAATAATGAAATTAATATGTGATTTAATCCTTTTAAAGACACGTTTAATCCTTTCGAATCCTTTTAAATCCTTTTTGATATGCGTCTTAATATTTTTTAATCCTTTTAATTATGTGTTTTTGATAATGCAAATCAATATGCGTTTTAATCATTTTAAAACTACCGAATTTAATGCCAACATTTTAATATGCTAAATATTAAACGAATATTAATGGACCGAAATATTATTTTGGGATAGCGATAACATTTATAATAGTTCACTCCTCTACACTTAGACATCATACTTAACCGATAATGGTTTATGGTTTGTCGGTGAAGTCATTTAATAGTTTGCGCAAAATTAATTTGAGTGATGTCATATTGCGTCTTTTCGATTTGTTGCTTGGGTGCATGGGTATAGTCTTCTTGTCAGTTAATTTGGTATCCTAGAGCGTTATATTTCTTGGGTTATTGGTCTAGATAGGTTGTGTTGTGATACGGTTACTGTCGCACCTATCACCTTGTGAAGACATGATTCCTGATGAGGGGATCATTGTGTGCCCTGATGGATAGACATGGATGATAACTTGGTCGGAGTCTTCTTCTTCCCGATATGGGCGTTGTTCATTGTAATTGATCTTGGTAATGGGTTCTGTAATGCCTCAATGCATCAGGTTTTGCATGTCGTAGAGGTTTTCTATTTACTATTCGTCAAGTCATTGTGTCGAGATTGTTTATGTTGTCCTTCATCTTGTAAGAGTTAGGTACCGTCACTGACCAGGCCCTTAGTATTTTGATAATATCTCAGTGCTATAGAGATTTTCATTCCTGGGGAAGCGCTAAAGAGAATTAAGGTAAAGGCAGTAAAAAAGGATGAGTTTAGATTTGTATAAATGGCTTCGGGAGCCAAACAGAAGGTTGGTGGGAAGGTTATGGGATGTAGCCTTAACCTGGGAGAGTTTGTCACTAGGGCCAACCTGTACGTCACGATCTTAGTATCCTATGAGGTTGTGATTGATATGGACTAGTTGGTATCGCATGAGGCGATACTTAACTGTAATATGAAACGATTGAGCTTGGTCGATGATGAGGGACAAAGACACGTGATTGTAGGTCAGAACGAGGGAGTTTCTTGAGGTTTGTCTCTTCCTTATAGCTATGGAAGATCATGCACAAGCAATGTAAGATTTATGAGATCCTTGCAATAAACGATAAGGAATTAAAAGAAGGTCTAGAACACCTTCTGGTGGTAAGTGAGTTTGCGGACGTCTTCCCAGAGGAGTTACCTGGGATTCCTTCGGAGAGGGAATTGAAATTTATCATAGAACTAAAACCGGGGGATGAACCAATAGCAAGAATGCCTTATCGGATGTTGACCCCAGAGTTACAAGAGATGAAAATGCAACTGAAGGAGTTGTTGGACCTGGGACTTATATGTCCAAGTGTGTAACCGTGGGGTGCGTTGGTTATCTTCATACGGAAGAAGGATGGGTCATGGAGACTCTGCATTGACTATCGTCATTTGAACAAAGAAACGATCAAGAATCAATACCCATTGCCAAGGATTGATGTTCTGTTCGATCAGATGAAAGGCGCGACGGTGTTTTCAATAATTGAATTGCGATTAGGGTATCACCAGTTATGGATAAAGGAGGATGACATCCCTAAGACTGCCTTTAAGATGAGGTTGGGACATTACAAGTTACCGCTTTACTTTTGTATTGACAAACTCCCCTGGGGTATATATGAGTTTGATGAATGGGGTGTTCCAAAAATACTTGGACAAGTTCATCCAAGTATTCATCGATGTTATTTTGATTTACTCTTGGACATTGGAAGAGCATGAAGAGAACTTTCTCTTGGTATTATAGTGTCTGCAAGAGAACAAATTGTATGGGAATTTGTCTAAATGTTCATTTTATCAATCAAAGATTCACTAATTACGACATGTCATCATCGGCGAAGATATCATCGTGGATCCAGCAAAGGTCGAGGCTATTATGGAATGGCCTGCACCGACGAATTTCCAGAAACTGCGTAGCTTCAGCGGTTTAGCGGGATGCTATCGATGGTTCGTCGAGGGTTTCTCAGCGATGGAAATTCCGATTACGAAATTGCAGAAGAAGAACAAGAAGTTGTTTGGACCAAGAGATGTGCGGAAGCATTTCAGAGGCTGAAGGAGATGTTGACAACAACACTGATACTAAAGGACCCTGACATGGACACAAACTTCTTGGTATGCACTGATGCATCCAAGGAAGGTTTAGGAAGAGTCTTGATGCAAGACGGTCGAGTGATCGTAACATATCGAGAAAGTTGAGAAGGCATGAGGAGAGCTATGCAACGCATGATTTGGAGTTGATAGTCATTCAATATGCCTTGAGATTTTGGAGACACCACCTTATTGGATGAAAATTCAAACTAAAAACAGACCATTGTGGACTACAACACATCTTTACACAAAGAGAATTGAACGCATGACAACGACGTTGGTCATAATTTCTTAGTGAGTATGATTTCAAGATTACCTACACAAAAGGGATGGTGAAATGAGTGGTGGATGCGTTGAGTCAGAGACCACGCATCTTTTCAGTGTTTCCTTTTCAGACGAATCTACGTGGAAAGATTCTATCCTTACAATGCGACGATGACTGGTACAAAGAGGTCAAGGATTTTACTGAACAAAACACCATGATGGTACCAACACTTGAAGGATTTGTGTTGGATGACGACGAATTACTGAGATTTAAAAATCGAATTTATGTACTACCAAATGACAAGTCAAGGAGTTTGATCCTAAACGAGGCTCACAAAGAAATATACATGGCTCATCCTGGAGTCACGAAGATGAGGGTAGACCTTAAACCATTATTCTTCTAGAAAGGAATGAAAGAATACATAGTCAACTACGTGGCAAGATGTTTAGAATGTTAGTAGGTGAAGGTTGAGCATAGACATCCAACAGGATTACTACAGCCAGACTATTCCTGAATTAAATGGGAGGGAATTTCGATGGATTTTATTGTTGGAATTCCACTGACGACAAGGAGACACGACTCGATTTCTGGTGGTAGATGACACTCTGACGAAGAGGCTCATTTTATTCCTGTGCGTACGATGTATCAGGCACCTGATGTCGCTAGATTTTTCATCAATGAGATTGTTAGGATGCATGGCGTGCCTAAGAGGATTATACCCGATCGAGGATCGGTGTTTACCAGACGCTTTTGTACTAGTTTCCAAGAGGCCTTAGGAACCCAACTTAACTTTAGTATCGCATATCACCTGGAGACAGACGAGCATACTAAACGAACAAACCAAATATTGGAGGACATGTTGCACATGTATGTGTTGGACCAACATAACAGTTAGGAATAATTCTTGCCACTGGTATAATTTTCATATAACAACAGTTATAAAATCACCAATATGATGGCGCCTTTCAAGTTTCTTTAGGGGTGATCGTGTCAGATGCCTTTGAATTGGGATTGACTTGAGAATAGGTTCCTGGTGGGACCAGAAGTGATCCAAGAAATGGAAGATCAAAAGAAAACAATCAGAAAAAGGATTGAGGAAGCGCAAGATCAGTAGAAGAGTTATGCCGATGCACATCATGTCGACCGCAGTTACGATGTTCGCGATCGAGTATTCTTTTGGGAGAAACCACATAAGAGTTCGATCAAGTTTGGAATGGGTGTTAAACAATCTCCTAGAGTCATGGGATCCTGTGAGATTGTGGAAAGGAAAGGGTCGTGGCCTATTGACTAGCCTTGCTTGATCCTTGAGATGTATGTACGATGTCTTTCATGTCTCTGTTTGAGACACTATGTTAGTGATCCTACACATGTTTGACTTGATTACTTTGCAAGTATCAGATGAGGGTGTGCTCATGGCAGAGCCGATTCATATTTTGGACCATCACATTCTAAAAATAAGATGTCGAATAGTAGATCAGGTCAAGGTCCAGTGGGACAACTATAGTCCACACTTGGCGACCTAGGAGGACACATATGATATGCGCCAACAATTTCCATTTATGTTTTATAGATAGAATTATGATATTGTGATAAACATTATTTCAACATTTATATACTATGAAACTTTGGGATGAAGTTTACACGAAGAGGGAGTATATGTAACATCCTGCTCTTCTGCGCACTGAAAATTTTTATCCTTGAGGACACTTTCTTGCAAGTGATCCAGATTATTATACTATCGGTCATCTTGATTATGATTATGAGACATTATGGATTGACGATATGTTATTTTTTTGTATTCACATAGACATGTGTTATTGACTGGGTTATCTTGAGTGTGCAAGAATTTGGACATTGAGGATGCAGAGGCATCGATGAAACCCCTTGGACTCTAGATTGAGTCAAGGAGAGGACTGTTGGGTTTGAATTTTTTTGATGTGTCACATATACATATGATTAGATGTTATGATGATTGATTATTGTTGTTGACATGAATCCTTGATGGATGCAGGTTGACAATAGCTTGTCGACCAGACTCACATGTGGAGTAGAGGGGTCACACAGGACAACCAGAGACTTGAGGGAGAGGTGTGGACAACAGCCCTGCCACAACCTACTAGAACTCCCGACATGGCTCGAACTATAGGTTAACGATTACATAGTTTGAGAACACCCACGATGTCGTGAGGGAAGACTACAAGAGTCCCTCACGATGATTCAAAGGGGTGCGCAATAAGAAATGGGCTTATTCCTTACAAGCCCTTAGTCTCCCACAAGATCACCTATCAGAGTATTGAATCTAGGGGTTTTTGATGTCTACTAAGTCAGTCAAGAGGAAAGTGGCACCCTTGGAGCACGTAGTGAGTCCTGAAGGGCACTTCGCGCAAGAAAAATGGAAAGAGGCGAGTGGCACCCTTGGTGCACGCAGTGCATCCTAAAGGGCATGTTGCACAAGGAAAATAGAAAAAGAAGAGTGGCACCCTTGGAGCACCTAGTGTGTCCTGAAGGGAACGTCGTGATTTAAACATGTAAGAGAATAAACCTAGATGGACTTAAAATGAATGATGTGACAAGTAAGACTTATAAAACATTTTTCCCTAATAAAAGTGTCGCCCAACCTAGTAAAATTAAAATCTAGGTCTAAATAATACATGTGGTCAAAAATAATAATCATAATTAAACATGTAACGAGAAGGGGGTAAGAAATTCGATTAATTTATTAAAATCAAATTATATTGGGGGATTAAAATTTTAAAAGAGAATTGATTGTTTTATCTACATATGATAATTAATTTTTTAATTAAAAAAGAAAAAGGGGTAAAAGGTTGTTTTTCTACACTTGCTAAATTGAATTTTATCTAAAAAGGGAAAATAGGGAAACTTAAAAGAAATAGGAAACTAAGGAAAAAATGGGAAACATAAAGAATAAGTTGAATGTCTAACTTAGTAAGAAATCTTTCCTTGGGAACTTGCTATTTGTTTTAACTCAAATAAGAATTTAGTAAGGCCTAAGTCATTTAATATTTGTAAGAGAATATTGGGACACCAAAGAGCGTTTTTAGGCAGGCTTTTAGGTGGGTGAGAGAAATAGGAATAATTAAATCATTAATGAAATTAATTTTTTGGTGCAACTAGGGGGATGGGTGACATGTGTACGGGGGAGGTTTTTCTGATTTAATTAATGAAAAATAAACTAAATGGGAATTTGGGAAACAAATCACTTAAAAACTATATAAAAAGGATGGAGGAGGAGGATGGATGGATCTCATATTTATGCGTAATGTTACGCTGCAAAGTTTTTGTCTTGACTGAACTTATCTTGTGGGAGTTGGGATACCCAGCTCGGGTAATGAGTGGTAGCTCGACCTTGCAAGGCGAGATGGGTGCTAGTGTTTCTATGGTATTGTGTGTGTGGCCCCTTTGCGACTCAGGGTTTTCAGGGGGAATAATATTACCCCTAGCATTGGCTGGGAGGTACCAGTGAGGTCACATTGGTCGGCAGGTGGGAGATGGACAGAGCGCGTACGGGACAACGACTCAGAGATGTCACATTTGTCTAAAGTACGCATGTGTTTATTTTTGAATGGTAGATTAATATTGTTTGTGCGCTTTCATTACTGTACTTCTTTTGTGTAAAGATGATGTTTTACTCAGCATTTTATAATCAATGAACTTAAATTCATCCCAACCTTGCTTGTGGTACTCTGAACTGATTTCCTCTTGTGAACCCAACACTGATTGCTATGACTTTTTTGTTTTTGTTTTATTGAGTATTATGAGAGATTGTGATTTATATTCATCCCTTATCCCGAGGTCATCATTTGATTCCTGAGCAGTCGGTCAGGAGCCAAATAGACGGTCATCACTTCGGTGTTTAAAGCCCTATAGATTCTAATGGCCTACTTTTTTGTGCACGGATGTTGAGCGAAGGATAATTTTTTCCCAACTGTCTACCCCTCACTTATCTCTACGTTCTATTGATTCATGGCTGAAGGATTATTCTTGCGCCCTTTTGTGATTGAGTATGCTTGCGTTTTGATTGTTTTGTTGCCGAATGATTGGTCCTTGCGCCTTCTTGTGATCAGTATCTCCGTGCTTTATTCTTGCGATTTCTTATGATAAGCCTTAGTGAATAATACCTTGATTTTCCAACAATTTACCCTTTTTTTACTGTGATATTAAACTCATGAATGAAAGTGAGTCATACCTTGATTTGGCAACAAATTTACCCTTTTATTTAATGTGAATTGAATCTTTATTATTGCGATTTTAATTCTGGGTGATTTTTCCTTGGCAATTTTAAGTCAGCATTATTATGGCGGCGATATATGTTTTAATTTCCTACTAAATTCTTTTGTTAACCCTTTTAAAACTGGCGAATTTAATGACAACGTTTTACTACGTTGTGTAAGGATGAATAGTAAATAACGAAATTAATATGTGATTTAATCCTTTTAAAGAAATGTTTAATCTTTTCGAATCCTTTTAAATCCTTTTTGATATGTGTCTTAATCCGTTTTAATACTTTTAATTATGCATTTTTGATAATGCAAATCAATATTTGTTTTAATCATTTTAAAACTAGTGAATTTAATGCCAAAATTTTAATATGCTAAATATTAAACAGACCGTGTAAAACATCGAATTGTATAGTTGTTGATAGCGAAATTATATCCTCATTGACAATGAATTGTATAGATGATGACAGGGAATGGTATAGGTGTTGATAGTGATGTATATCAATCATGTGACAGTAAATAATGCGTGTTAATAATTCATAGGTAGCGATATCATTGACAGTCAATAATGTGTGTTATTAATAATATGGGTTAATAATTTATAGGCAACATTATCATTGTCAATAAATAATAATGCATGATAATAACCTGTTAATGTGTTAACAACAACAATTTTCATTTTATGAAGGACAATCATATAGTGAATTTATTCCAGATAGGCAGTATGAATGGGTAACGATATCACAGTTTGACAGTAAACATTGACAACATTATGGTAGCATTAAACTTTGGACAATAATTTCATTCTTTTTATACAACATTACTATTTTTATAGTCTTCGATTTTATACATCATTATGGTATAATTAAACTTTGGACAACCATTTCATTCTTTTTATACAACATTAACTTTGGACAAGGATTTCATTCTTTTATACAACCTTGCTATTTTTATAGTCAACGATTTTATACAACATTACATGGTAGCATTATTACATGGTAACATTGTTACATAGCCATTTACAGTGATGTGTTATGGTAGAATTATGGTAGCATTATGACAACATCGAATTAATGTGTGTTAACGTATAGAGATCTTGTGTTAAAGTGTTAATGTGTTAATGGAATCGAATTAATGTGTGTTAATAGGTAGATATCATGTGTTAATGTGCTCATGTGTTATAGAAATAATATCATGTGTTAATGTGTAGAAAACAACACATTAATGGGTCACTGTCATGTATGACAACAATATTATATATATCATTACAACTATATGATTGTATTATTATTATTGTGTTATTATCGTTGTATTATTACTGATGTATGTATCAATACAACGATATAACTGTGTTATATATGACTAAGGGATAGCACTATATTTAGACGACAATATATTTATTATATATCATTAGTGTTAATATCATTATTAGCTCTTTTTGTATAGACAACGATTATATAGAGCATTAATTTAGATAAAAATTATATTTTATATATGACAACGAATATTAATGGACTGAAATATTATTTTGGGACAGCGATAACATTTATAATAGTTCACTCGTCCGTACTTAGACATCATGCTTAAACGATAATAGTTTATGGTTTGTTGGTGAAGTCATTTAATAGTTTGTGCAAAATTGATTTGAGTGATGTCATCTTGCGTCTTGTTGCTTGGGTGCGTGGGTATAGTCTTCTTGTCAGTTAATTTGGTATCCTAGTGCATTGGATTTCTTGGGTTATTGGTCTAAATAGGTTGTGTTGCGCTAGAGTTATTGTCGTGCATATCGCCTTGTGACAGCATGATTCTTAATGAGGGGATCATTGCACACCCTGATGGATATAAGTGAATGATAACCTAGCCGAAGTCTTGTGCTTCCCGATGTGGGCGTTGTTTGATGTAATTGATGTTTGTACTAGGTCCTGCAAATCCTCAATGCATTGGGTTTTGCGCGCCGTAGAGGTTTTCTAGTTACTGATCTTCAAGCCATTGTATCGGGATTGTTTATGTTCTCCTTCATCTTGTAGGAGTCAACTTCTAGGTGTCAGGTGGGTAGCCATTTGTTTCCCTTTTGATTATCACATGTTTAGTCCAGTTGCATGTTGTGCTAGTGTGTTGAGTCGTTGTTGTATGTTTCCTGATCTTTGTGCGTTGTGTTCATCATCAATTTGTGTTATTTAATTGTTGTCGTTGATTGTCATCCTGCTTAAAACAAAAACAAAAAATTGCACTTGATTTGCGTCGCATGTAGTCGTAACGATTGGGGTCGTTACAAAACTTTATATTTAAGTGTACAATTCAATTATCACGTTCAAATACCATGGCAACTTTAGATGGATGAGCCTTAATATTTCAACGTGATTGGTGACAAATTACGCATATGTTTAAATGGATAATTAAATGTAAATCTTTATCCTTTCACATTAGAAGAAAGTCATTGTACAACTATAGAATTAAAAAATGTTAATTGGACATCCCCTTGATTTTAATACCTTTAGAAAATCTCCAAACATCTCTACAGTTAATCTAATTATTGGATCAAATGTGTTTAAATCATTAGTAAAAGAATTGATATCTTCTTACAAGTTATTCAATGGAGTATGGTTTTCTTAGGAACTAGAAATCCTTGGACTTTAGGAACAAGAACCATGAGTTCTATGATGACTAGAGTGATATTTTAATAACAATAAATAAATAAAGTTCTTTTAAGATTATTTGTTAAGAATGGATTTAAAGAAAATATTTTTATATAGTTCAATCATAATGATTGTTATTGGAGACAAATGAAATTGTTAGTAGATATTTAATGGTTACATCTTTTAAGGTTAGGATTTATTTTGCGGGATAGTTATGATTTTTTTTTCTATCTAGGAGAAAGGTCTACCTTTTATTGAGTTAACATTAATTGTCTTAATTCTTACTCATAATGTTAGAATGTCGAAGTAGTTTCACATAAGTTAGTTATGGATAAGTTATCAGAGAATGATGTTAATGATTATCAACCTGGCTGTGATAGTATTGAACTATTGACTGATTGTAAAATCTTCTAATTAAGGTACCTGGTATAATTAAAGTTTATAAGAGTAGTATTTGGATATAATGGATATTGAGTTTAAATTATGTAGACATAAGCTATTACTTGAAGAAACTTCGTATGATAAACCCTCTAATATGATTCATATCTTCATTTTTTGTAACTTCCTAATAATGTAGAGGAAGTATAATTGGTTCCTTAGAATATATAATGAGGTTATAATATGCTAGAAAATTTTAATTATCGTGATACAAATTATTTTTCCTTGAGGTAATACTTCGTAATTACTCTTATATTATGTTGTTAATATGACAATCTTAAAAACATAAGAGTAATATCAACGCGAGTAAAATCCATTTGAGACAGATGTATGCATATACGTGGGTAAACAACCAAATCATAGTTAAATTTTCAAACAAAACAAAAAAACCTTCATACACATTCAACCTCCGTAGGTCAATTGTAAGGGGAATACAAGATATAAGAACACAATACACTTCTTGTTTAACAGACCAGGAATATGGTCGACAGAACCACAGTAAGTAACCACCCAATTACTTCAACCAAAGAGAGTGGTACCAAATCCCTTATCCATAGCTAGGGTCTAGTATAGAAACCAAAATAACTCTCGAAGGATGAACACCCTGGCATAGAATCCATAGCCAACACCTATGAACAATGATTTCAAACGCAATAATTAGTATGACACTTCGGTAAGATAAACTAACACAATTGAAAAGACATTAATTAAATAATGTCGCAGTATTTTATCCACTTTGTGTGCTATGGAACCTTCAAAAGAAGTAGGGGACTTCCTATTTTCTTGGTTTTACATCCAATTATGGTGAAGTTCTTGACATTCCTAGTGGGGGAATTGAATTTCTATGGCCTTCTTGTTCACTGCTTTGAGAATTATGCATATGTCCTTACCGTGTTTTTTTATTATTCTTCTCCAGTATACAAGTTTTTAGTATTTATACCTCGCACTTTTGAGCTCCCACATAATCCTAGACACACACACACACACACACACACACACACATATATATATAAAGAAAAAAAAATCATAATGCATGAGCGAACAAGTGTGAAACAACTATAGAAAGTCTAATTAATTTACTATTTAATTTAGTTAAGTGCATGTTTAAAAAAAAGAAGTATACAATATATATTGATAAGTGTTATAAATTGTTTTATAAAAAAGGTCTTATGATATTTTCATATTGAAGAAATTGATCTTAAACAAATCTCTTAAGGGTGAGTGAACAAAGTTGGTGGATGATAAAGTGGAAATGGGGTGAGAAGGAATGTGCATTCATGGTGATGGAAATAATACTTAGAGTATGTTTAGACAAGTGTCATAAGTGAATTTATGTCATTGGAAGCCCCTGAAATTCATGTGTTTTTAAAGCTACAAATTTGTTAGGAGGGAAAGGATTTTAATGAAAATACCTATGGATATAAATACAACATATGTGGGAGGCGGGACATTTATCTATATGTTGGAAGGGAAAGACGTATTTTTTTGGTTAACACATGAGTGTTAGGAAAATATTTTGAATTGTACAGAGGTACATTGACAAAGGAGTGGAGCTCAGTTCATCCTCATGGAGTCAAAGTTAGGCTTGGGGGTGATCAAAACAAGTAACTTAGTTGTTCTACATCTATGGCTGGGTGGAACATGATTGTTCCATTTGTTTTCATCATGTTAGTAGAGATATGTATATTCTAAATTATCAGTTTTTTTTTGTTTATATACACATGTTTTCTTATGAATATATATTAAATTCAAGAGATTGTTTAATGTGCAAGTTTGATTTTTATGGAATTAAAGTGGGTATTGTTATATTGTGTATAAACTTCATTATTTATTGAATATATGAATTCCAAGTAGAAAATATTGTAAGAACCATTGCCACATAATAGTAGATTGCTTAGCATTATTGGTGATAATCCACTATAGTTCTTGTTTATTTCACAATTGTGTTATAATGAACACTCAAACATATATAAATCATTGAAGAGTAACACTATTGTTTACTTCAACTAAAATTACAATAATTTATATAGAAATAAAATAAAATATCTATATATAAATATCGAAAATTCTTTAAGTTACATGATTAGAGGAGAAATCGGTTCCTATTTGTTAAATATAACGTAACCTCAACAGTCTGACTGTACACTGCCAGCTGTACTGGATAGTTGTACTTTCTATTTTTGGCTTGCTTGAGCCTATTTAGCTCAGCCATCTCCCATTGCATTGTACTTAACTTCTTCAGTACTTCTTCATACATTTCAATATACTGTTCTATTCTTTTCTCTCTGCATTTCTCTTTGCTTCACAATTTATCATGGTATCAAAGCTTCAGTAGTAAGCCTCTTCACACAGGCTGGAGAGCCACACTATCCTCACAGCGCAGAGCTTCACGGATCTTGAGAGCACACGACACAGTCTCTTTCACAAGGTTTGGAGAGCCGTCCGTCATACTCTCGAAAGATCCTCGTAGGAAACATCCACGAGGAAGAAGACCATCTTACTTTCAAAGGATCATCGTAGGAAGCTTGCGGAGGAAGCAGAGAATACAATGCTCGAAAGAATGAGGAAAAAGAGAGTACAGAAGAAGAAACTTTGAAGATTCTTGTAATTTTTGAGAATCGTCAAAGATTGACGAAGAAGAGCTGCAGGAGGCGAAAACTCTTGAAGAATTCAAAGAATTCATTCAAATTCATTAAAGATTCTTGCAGGAGGCTGAATCGTTCAAAGATTTACGGGAAATCACTCAAATCTGTCAAAGATTGTAGCAGAGAACGAAGAACTCATGAAATTCTTTCAAATCTTTGAAATATTCACGAATCTTTCTTCCACAGGAGCAAAGGATGCATTCCATGTGCAAAGAACAACCATTGAGGCCGTAAGATTCATCTTGCGAACGGATCCGAAGCGGGAAACCAGTTCATAAGGGACGAGGGGAGCACGGAAAAGAAGAAAGAGTTTCAACTGTTGGATCTTGCATAGAGGACCGACAGCCATTGGATCAGTGAGAAAGTGGACGAGGTTTAGTCCTCTGAAGTGCACAGGAGAATTTTTGACTTGTGAAGTCACAAAATCCCGACATCATCTGGACCGTCCATCAAGAAACACGTGGAGAGATCTCGGCATTTCGCAGACTCGCAAGGTGTAAAGGTCAGAAGACTATCGTGAGAATTCGCGAATCGTGAAATCACGAGTCATTCTGGACTATTGGATCAAGAAAGATCGTGAGTCGTCGATCTTATCCCATCGCAAAATCGGGGATCGACAGTTGGACGATTAAGAGACTGCTCTCAAAAACTCGGATACGTGATATCGCGAAATCCCGAGAGGACTTGTGAGCCGTCACTATTTAACAAAGAAAAATATCGATTGAGGATAATATTATAAGCAGTTTACAGGATTCTATTAGAAGAACTTCAGAGGTAAATAATAATGTTGGAACTCAAATAACTTGATGATATCAACTATGTTCTCATAATGATGATCTTCAACCTGTAGAAAAACAAAGTAGGTGAGTATGGTGTAATATTATAGGTAAATAATGAAGGAAAAATATTTATTTGATAACTAGACTTACCTCTCTTTCCCAAAAAATTATGTTTGTCCGTATGGTCTGAATCATGTAATTTGATTCCTACACGGGAACATGTTATTTAGATTAATATCATTGTAGTATTGACCATGCAAATTATAATTTAAAGGTTGCACCGTCATATAAATTAAATAAGATTGATTACATGTGCTAACCTCTCATTGGGTTCAAATATTGTAGAATTCAACGAATCATAAACCGTGGAGGAATATTCATGAATGCCTAAGGGGTTCCCTCGCAATAATAGAAGGGACCCATCATTTAAAAAATATCCAAAGGATTTATCAAATATAATATCACAAACAAAAGTAATGCACAATGTATTAAGCAGTAACATGGTATATCATTAACCCTTCCATGGATTTACTTAGAATATTATGGATAGCAGAAATGAGTATTATAATCGTTTCTTTTCGGTCCTTTCATAGGCTAGATATTTTAACTATGACGAACCATGCTTTTACATAATCACCATGTTGAACCATAGGAAGCTCAACATGGTCGACAAATGTCGATATATGGTTACAGAAAACCATCATACATTATCAACTAGTAATTTTGTCAACCATTGTCATTGTCATGCTGAAACCTGGCCATTGTCATGGTCAACCATTTTCAATGATGGTCATGGTAATGGTCAGTCATATATCAACCATGTTTGTGGTTTAACTAAGGTAATGGTTAACCATATTCATTCAACCTTGGTCAACCATGGTCACGATCAACCTTTTTCAACCATGGTCACGATCAATCATGGTCAACCAAGGTAATTATCAACTATCAATTTTCTCTACCATGGTCATCGTCATGGTCGAAAATTTCACAATGTCATAATGTCAAGAAGATTCCCTACCCTCGCATTGTCACAATCACTTACCAACATTGCAATGTGTATTACATATCTCAATGTTGAATTTTGACAAGAATTTCCCAACTTCACAATGTGTCTCCCATCTCCTTATGTCTCATTGTGACAAAAATTTCCCAATGCCACAATGTCACAAACATTTCCCAACTTTGCATTGTGTTAAGCAACTCCCAATATATCCTTGTGATGAACCATGGTGGTGAGCCATCATGTTTAACATCTCCCAATGTTGCACTTGTATCCATGGGCTAGGTAGTAGTGTCATCGATTATGTAATATCAAATATCCCCATATACAACCAAATAATATTTAGTTTGATATTTTATATGACCACAAAACTGACTTTGATCATAGACCTCTAACCCTAACTCTTAACTTTTCCATGCACAAAAGCTCCATTGAAGAGCACTCTGACAACCAAAGGCACTTACTTTTTCACAAATAGAAATTTGGCATTTCTTAAAATATCTAAGTAATTATTTAAAACTCATATCGTATTAGAAAAATATTGAAGCTGACTATCACAATTTTATAAAAACTCTCTTTGCCTCCATTAAAAAATCCTCTATTGAGGTTCTACATAAAAATACAAGCATTACAACTAACCCTTAGTATGATAATGAATGTAAAATTTCTAGAAAATACATTAGGGATGCTTTCAATGCATCTTTAAAATCTGAAAAGATAAATAGATACAAAACATTAATTAAATGGAAAAAATAAATCTATATAAATAGAATGCAAGAGAAGCTTTTGCACCTATTTAAAATAGATCCTAAGGAATTCTGGAGGCAAATTATAATTCGTAAAAAAAAAAAAAGTAATAGGATTCCCTTGAAGGATTGGGATTTCTATCTTAAAATATATATGGATCCACTAATGTCATGGAAAACATACCTGTAAATGTGAATGAACTTGCACATATAAGATCTATCTAGCAAAGGGCATACACAGTTTGAATAAAATGAGAAAATATGGAAATGAGAGAGAGAGAGAGAGAATCAAATAATTATATTAACTGAATGAATGAATGATAATTTACACATGATATACTCTTTATAACTCAAATAATGTTCACTGGAAGAGAAGCCAATGTGCCATATTGGTGGTCTAGAGAGATCTGGACACACAATGACAATTACGGGAGTTAACTGCCAGCTAATCTAAGTAAACTAGCCTCTCATACCTTAGTTAATTGACTAGAATCATTAGTAATGCGCCACTATGGTGATAATCCCAAGGACAATTTGCATTAGCAGTGATTATCCCAATGTTGCATGGTGATGGAAGCAATGTGGAATCAAGATTCCACTCAACTGATCTAATTGAAGTGTGAACTGAAGAGAATATTCCCCTAGAATGTAGGAAAAGGAATATTCTCCCTAAAATGTAGGATACTAGATAATTATTAATAAACATAGGGAAAACCTTGGGAAAAATAAATCCTAGGTGTGTGTGAAGTATCTCCAACACCCCCCCTAAACATCGCTATGGTGAAAATAAAAGAATGGGTCCCGACAACGAGGCCATGTTAGGTACCCGAAAACAATAGACACACTGAAATAAACAAGGGAAGAGGGAAAACCTCATGGGAACCCCCCCTAAAGGTACAATGTATCAAAAAAGAACAGACAATTTTTAGGGAACTGTGTCCGTCACTCGAAGACGACTGTGTAGAGAATGGAACTTCTGCTTAGTGAAGGTATTGGTGAATATGTCTAAAGTTTGTTCTGCTGAAGGAAATAACTGCAGGTCAATGATCCCATGGTGTACTAAGTCCCAGATGTAGTGTATGTAGATCTCGATGTGCATTGTATTCTGCCTCTAATTTCGATCTCTAGCTCTGCATCTACATCTATGTGGATTGAATATGCATCTGAATGTACTGACTCGCTATATGAATCATCTAAATCAGAAATCTCATCTGAATAAGATTCAACATGTGCATGCTCATCATCTCTGACAGATGGAAGAACACAAGTGTTTGCATGCGGCTCGTGAGGTGCATGCGAGATACTTTCCTCGAATTGGACAATGCACTCAATCATGAGTTGGTACATAGATGGATCAATGATTTTGTATCCCTTCACAGTGTTTGGGTATCCAACAAATATACACTCTGTAATTTGTGGATGAAGTGCCTTCCTCTTCTCAGAGGGAATCATGGCCCATGCATGTGAACCCAATATACAAAAGTGGGTCAATTCTGGTTTAAGGCCATTCCAAGCCTCGAAGGGGATCTTATCCTTAACATATCTATGGGGATATATGTTTTGGATGTAGTTCGCATAATTGAGTGCTTCATTCCATAACCTCTTTGGAAGTGAATTTTCATGCAGCATGCAAGATGCCATCTCTTTGAGGGATCTATTCTTTTGCTCATCAACTCTGTTTTGTTGTGGAGTATAGGGAATCGTGTGCTGAAATTGAATCTCAGCCTCAAGAAAAATATTTTGTACCTCATGGTTGACATAATCCCCCCGATTCTCTGTTCTAAGTACTTTGATATTCCTTGTTGATTATGTCTCAAGAACGGCTTTGAAATCTTTGAGATGTTGCAAGACCTCAAATTTTTGTCTAAGAAAGAAATTCCAACTGTAACGTGAAAAATTGTCAAAAACATTTAGCACATACCTTTCTTTACTGATTGATGGATGCAGATAAGGGCTCATGATATCACTATGGATCATATCCAAAGGAGAGGAGGCCTTCTGAGTCTTTCCTTTGTTAAATTTGTCTTGAGGGTTTTCTCCAAGGACACATCCCTCAAAAATTCCTTTGGAGAAGTGGATGTCAAGTAGACCTTCAACCATTCCCTTTTTTTAAAGTTGTTACATAAATCTAAAATTTAAATGCCGAAACCTTGTGTGCTATATCCTACTACTTTCATTACCATGTGTAAGCAGTAATGCAGAATATGGTTCGATAAATTCAGAAAATGTGTAGAGTCTGGATTGGTGATTTACCTCACCAGTAGCAACTCTGGAATTGGTTTGCATGTCATAGATATCCACTGCATCAAGTGTGAATATTACTCTCTTTTCGGTGCAATAGTTTGTCATTTGATACACACAGAGAATATTGACAACGAGTTTGGGAATGTGTAGAACATTCTCGAAGCTCCTATTTGTGAGTTCAACTCTCCCTTTTCTGATGACTTCGATTGGAGAGTCGTCCCCCGTCAGAATAGGAGGACCTTTGCATGCATCCAATGAAGAGTAGACTTCCATTATGTATTCCATGTGGTGAGATGCACCTGAATCTACAATCCAAGCATCGGGAGAGAAGTTAATGGAAATCAAAGCATTGATAGAATTACCTTTCTTAGGGTTTTGATCTTCTGGCTTCTTATTTTTGGCACCCTCGAGAATGTGATATTCAAGGTTTTTTTGCTGAAGTATTTTTTCCATTTGATCTATCTACTTCTGCACGCATGCGTATTCTGGATGGAATCCTCGTTGGGAGTAAGTGAATTTCTCCCATTTTCTTCCCTTTCCACCTTTGGATCCAAATAAATCATTGAATGGTTTTTAGCACCCTTCCTTCTTTGGATTTGCATGTTCCTTCCCTTTGTCTTTATTTTTAGATTTATTATTTTTGTGACTCCTACCATCTTTCACAGCAAGTGCATGCACGTTTGATCCTTTGATTTTTCCCATGTTGATGAGCTTGGTCTACTTTTGCGTCAAAGACTCAATAAAGACCTCAAGAGAGGGCATGGTCCAGGTGGTTCCAAAGGAAATCCTAACTGAATGAAATGTTGATACAAACACTGAGTATTATAGACCAAGTTTTGAAACAATGGTAAGAACCATTTGTTTCTCCTCCTTATATTTAACAACCCCTCAAGCCTTGATTTTTGATAACAAGTCCTTATATTTGGTAAAAAACTCTTAGAGATTGTTGGAGGTTTTTGAATCCAAATTGATAAATTCCACCTCGAGTATATGTCCCCTCATCTCGTCATGTTTGACAAAAAATTCCTTCATGGTGGTCTAGACTTCATTAAGGGTTTTATGGGAGGATATGTGAAAGAGGAGCTCAGGAGAAATAAGACTGCAGATAGTTCCATACGCTTCATTCATCTGATTCAGATACTTGGATTTTCATATGGATGATGTGGGTTCGGTCTCTATGCCCATGGTTAACTCATATAATACTTTTCTTCGAAGATGCAATTCCATCTTGTGCTTACATGCAAAGAAATTGTATGGTGTAAGAATCAATTCTTTTGGAAATTTCATTTCTCGATGTCTTCAGTCTTTGGTACCTGCAAAAAGAGTCTGGTGTTCCTTTCTCCTACAAATCAGTTGGCCCTCATACCATGTAAATGTGAATGAATTTGCACAGATAAGATCTAGCTAGCAAAGGACATACATAGTTTGCAGAAAAATGAGAAAAGACGAAAATGAGAGAGAGAGAATCAAATAATTGTATTAATTGAATGAATGAATGATAATTTACTCATGATATACTATGTATAAATCAACTAATGCACACTGGAAGATAATTCAATGTGCCATATTGGTTGTCTAGAGTGATCTGGACACACATTGACAGTTACAGGACTGAACTGCCACCTAGTCTAAGTCAAGTACCCTCTTAGTCCTCAGTTAACTGACTGAAAGAATCAATAATGCACCACTCTGTTGATAATCGCAAGGAAAATGCGCATTAGCAGTGATGATCCCAATGTTGCATGGTGATGGAACCAATGTGGCATCAAGACTCCACTCAATTGATCCAACTAAAGTGTGAAATGAAGAGAATATTCCCCTAGAATGTAGGAAAATGAATATTCTCACTAAAAGGTAGGATACTGGATAATGACTAATAAACATAGGGAAAACCTTAGGAAAAAGAAATCTAAGTTGTGTGTGAAGTATCTCCAACAATAACAAATAGCTCTATAAAGGATGAAGTTTTTTCCATAGAAGACATTAATTTTGGGGTCAATCGGCTCTTTAAAGGGAAAGTTAAGGACATCAAAGGTTACCAAAATGAAATATTAAAAATTAGAGAACTTGTCCTCATCCCTCACATACATAGGCTCTTCAATTTAGCTATGCAACAAGGTTTCCCAAAAGCCTGGAGTCAAATCCTCATCATACCTATTTGTAAAAGCGGAGATAAAGGAAATCCCTCTAATTATAGGACCATTATTGTTTGTCCCATTTTAGCTAAGTTATTCAAAAGTATTTTGGAACAAAAGATCGGTGCACGGCTAGAAAGCCATGGAAAAATAGGTTAAGGTTGTGTTCGTATTAGAGGATACCATTCTAATGTGGACCACCTTGTTACCTTTAGGATCATCATAGAAGAGTGTCATAATGACAAACTGGTCTACTTTTTTGTTTTGTTGATTTTAGAAAATATTTTGACACTATGCTCAGGGCTAACCTATAAAGTCTATTTTGAGTTAAGAGCTAATACAATAAGGCTTTATGAGAAATTTATTCCTAAGTTTGGGAACATTGAGGGATGGCTGGAGGAAATTAGTTGTAGGTTAGGAGTGAATAAAGGTTCTCCCCTATCACATACCCTTTTCGCCATCTATATTGATAAGCTAGAAAATTGTTTGGAGGGTGTAAGCTATGTTGGCCTGACTCTCGCTAGTATATTCATCATCTTCCTTCTTTATGTTAATGATATTGTTCTTATGGAAAAGACTTTTTATGACCTAGGTAAGAAAATAATAATCCTCAAGGATTCTTATCTAGTATGGGCAAGACTGTGAACACAGACAAAAAAAAGGTTCTGATAATTTAATCCAAAAGTATCACCTACGATAATTTTGTTTATGACAAAAATAGCTTGGAGGAAGTGCCTTCATACAAATATCTTGAAATCAATATCCAACAAAAGCTCAGTTGGAACTATATCATTGAAAAAATGATAAATGGAGGGTTGAAAGTTTATTATGGGATTGAAAAAAATTGTAAATGAGTGGACCTTTGTCTTTGTGATAACAATAAAAAATACTCTTTCACACTCTCGTCACTATGGTTATCTTATATGGATGTGAAGTTTGGGTTTGCAACATATCTAGAGAGTCATGCGGAAGGAAAAAATAGACAAAAAATAATTTTATAACTTATAATCTCAAAATTAAGGGAAATAGAACCTATCCTATAATCCTCATATAAGAAATCATCTCCCTCATTGAGATCATTGACATGATTAGATATCTAACTTACAAGAACAAGATAAACAACATGGATGACAAAAGGCTCCCCAAAATTCCTTCAAACTCTTGCCAAAACCACGAGTGGCTCAAGCATGGAAGGCATAAGGATGCCTAATATTGGCTAAATCATTGGGAAATATAAGAAGTATTCATGCATATTACCGATAATATTACAAATATTATCACTTCTAAGTTTAAGCAAAATATGTAACATTGTTAAAATAAGAACAAATTCTCATGAGCTACATAGAGAAAGTGGGCATTGGACAATTCTCAAAATACTGTGGGATGAAAGAATCTATCATCTTTATGACAATGTGATGTAGAAAATGAAAAGAACTTTCTCTTAGATTTCCTCTCTTATACCCATATTGGATCCCAATTTTAAAATATTTCCCACCATATATATCTTCCTAACCTTCTTAGTTATCAAAACTATGGTGATCTTGGAACCCTTCTC
>JZKD02S1842717.1:23157-39690 GCA_000966675.3 Picea glauca
AGAGTATGAAATTTTCCTTTTTCTTTTGAAATTTGAACATCAGCAAGATGTTTTCTTTTTGCACAACTTTGTGAATTAATGTGCTTGTTGTCCAGGAATTATTGAAGGAAGATGAAAAAGATCAAGACGTCAAAAGTGGCCGATTAAGAAAGGAATGACAGGTGTTTCGAGAAAGAACACAAAGGACAGTGTTCCTTTAAGGGGGAGGGAATTGTAACACCCTGTTTCCCCCAAATTTGTAATTAATCCTAATACAGGAATTATCATGCTAAAGCATGATGAAAATGTGAATTTATGATGTGAAGGGACCTTATGAAGAAGGTCGATAAATGTAAATAACATTATGAATTTATATTACAGGACTGATGGGAGCGGAGGTGCAGAAAAAGAGACCACGATGGCGGTGGAAGGCACCTGGAAAGGTGGCGTTAACATCCACTGAGAATTAAATACTGTATTTGGACTGCACTGGCCTGGAGAACCAAAAGCGGCTCGCTGGCCCTGAAAATTAATGGCTCGCAGACCGGTAGGCGGATGGCTTGATGAGGGATGGGATGGTGAACCGCCCATCCGTAGAGTCGTTAGGCCTGAGGGTAATCGTGCCACACACAACCTCGCGAGAGGATAAGGCGTATGGCAGAAGATATTGAAGAGGGCGGATGCGAGGGGAACTCTGGCAGTTCTATGCAGAGTGAGTGACCGCAGAGAGGAGGGGATTGCAACCTTCTCTCCTGGGCACTGGCAGACAGAGAGACGCAGGTCTTAGGACATTGTGGTCTCAGCTCAGGGGGGGCTAGTGGTAAATCCATTAGGAGTCACTACACCTATGGTTGGGTGGAAACGAGGACCCCTCTCAGCAGTTGCTTCCATTGCTGAAGTTATTTCTGATAAGTGTTTTTCTTATATTGCATTTGAAATTTATATGCTGTCACATATGTTCATAGACTGGTGGAATTGCAAATGTTTCCTGTGYAAGAATGTCTCTGTAGTAATTGATGATATGGAGTAGATGTTAGCTCATAGAACTTGTGAAATTGTAAATGATTTCAGCATGAGAATGACCGTGTAGTGATTGATATGAATGAGTTGATATATGCTTAACACCGAGGAAACCGTGCTCGAGTTACGTTGATAAATGAATCTAATCATGCCCAGCCGCTCTCAGGAAGTTGTCTCCCTTTATCTGTTCCGGGGAATGCCTTGGTAAGGATCTCTTCATATAGATTCCCTCCTCGGAAAGGTTCACCAAGAACCCAGAATAGGGACTCGAATGCACAGACCTTATTAACCCTGTACGAGGAGGAACAATCCTATTGAGGTTCCAAGATAGTAGTGTTGTGAGACAAAATAAGTTGATGGATGAGATCTCGTCGGAGGACCCATAGTCATTCACGGCCATTAGATTGATGGAAGTAACGAAGGCATTACATACCTTGACCCTTTGTCCTTTATCATCGTGAGCAACGAGAAATTGGGATCGTAAGCTCCAAGACCCAAACGAATGAATCTAGACCGTTAGATCTCGGTCCAATTACCCGTCAGCCGTTCGATCTGGAGAAGCTGCGCAGGGGTTAAGCGCAGGGGTAGGCATGCGAGGAAATGATCTGAACTGTCGGATCTTGGATCATAGTCCCGACAACCGTCAGATCTCAAGAAGATGCACCGGAGTTAAACTCTAGTGTGCAGAGAACGGATTCTAGCCGTTGATCCCGGCAGGACACGTGTCAGCGTTTGGGAGGCATCGAGATTTTTACCATCGAAGATTTGGGGATTATAAAACCGTTACATATTGAAATCGTGATACACGATTTCTCGATCAGATCTGGACCGTCCATTGTTCGAGGACGCATGTCAGAGGATCCCGTAGAGTCGTGGATCGGGAAATCAGGGTTTTCGAAGACAAGGAAACTGCGTCACTGGGAATCACGATCGGCGATATCCCGACGGTGACGTAAGCAAGGTGGGACCACTAGAGTTAGTGTGAAGGATAGGTGTCCATCATCTGGGAAGAGTCGGGAAATCCGTAGGAAAATCCCGGTGCAATCATAGTCATCCATCCGTGAGACAGGTGGCTACCATCGAGAACCATCGGCGATTGGCCCATCGGAAAATCGGAGTTCTTGAGGCCATGAGAACCAGGACATCATAAGTCCCGAAACCCCGAGAATCAATCCAGGTCGTCCGTCTGCGAGGAAAGGTGGCAAAAGGATCGGGCGTCGTCGACGTTTTGTTCATTGGAGTTTTCGATGGTAAGGAAATTGTGCAACAGGAGATCGCGATCCGCAATTTCCCGATAGGATCTGAGCCATCCAAACAGCAGGGATACGTGGCAAAGGATCCCGGAGAGTCGGAGTTCAGCATATCGGGGATTTCGAATACATGGAACTCTTTCCACCTGGAATCGCGATCCACAATTTATCGATAAGATCCGAGCCGTCCGTTCACACGGGACAGGTGTCAGAGATCGGACGAAAGTCGCAGATCGGGAAATCGACATTTCCAAGGACATGGAACTCTCGCAACAAGAAATTGCGATCCGCGATTTCCCGATGGGATCAACACCATCCATCAGCGAGGACGCGTGGCGAGGGATCCTAGAGAGTCGGAGTTAGGCATATCGGAGTTCGGCATATCAGGGATTTCAAGGACATGAAATATTTACATTACAAAACCGCAATATGCGAATTCCCAACACCATCATAAGCCGTTGATCCAAGGGATGCGTGTCGAGCATCCGGAGAGAGTCGGGAATCGGGATACTGCGGGTCCCGTGGACTTGGGTCTTGTGATATGGGAAACCCCGTAGCCCCGACGGGAATAAGGTAGTGGTCACTGAGTTGGTCGTGTGGACCAGGGGCTAAGCCAGTGGGGCTAGCGTGACCAGAAAGGCGCGTCGCGAATCGGGAAATTGTGAGTCCCGGGGACATGTTCTTTGTGTCATCACAAAGGCCGAAATCCCGATGGGAGGTTATATGGCGGTGGTCTTATGGTAAGTGGTCACATGAACTATTGTATAGCATAGAGAGATAATACGTTAGGGGCATATCAGGGATCGGAGAATTGCGAGTTCTGAGGACTCGTGAATTACGACAACGGAAATCCCAAAACTCCAATAGGAGTAGCTCCGTACAGAAGGTAAGACCACGGTCGTAAAGGCAATAAACCACAGGCTTGGCCTGGGGAGTTAATGCGTAAGGAGCAAATCGGGATTCGGAGGATCGTGAATCAGAGATCTAAGATCGGTGATTGTAGTTGCCAAAACATCATGGGTGTCAAAACCCCGATAGAAGGAACCTCGAATCCCGATATTGAACCAGGGATTGGCATTTCGCTAAGGCAAGTTTGTGGGAACTTCTCAATTGTGGGATATTAACCCAAAAATTTTAAATTATGATAGTGGGTGTGTTCCATATTATCCTTTTCAATCTCCATTGTGAATTTTATGTTCTCATGCTGACTGTTTAAATGATCAAAAAAATCATTCAAACTATTCCTCCCATGGGGCCAAAGGAAATTTGCATCGTCAACATATATTCTCCAACCTTTGGGTTTTAAAGGGAAAGTGTCAAGCGCCTATCCTTCAAAGTGTTCCATATACAAGTTTGCAACCATCGGTGAGAGTGGGGATCCCATAGCCACACCCTCTGTTTACTCATAAAAACTACCCCGAAAAGTAAAGAAAGTGGACATTAGGCAAACTCTTACCAGCATTGACGTCTCCTTATTCGTAAGTTCCTCGATGAACTTAATGGCATCTTCTACTGGGATCTTGGTATAAAGTGACACCACATCGAAGTTGACCAGCAAATCATTCTCTGCTACCTGTCATCGCTTGATGTTATAAACCCAATGCATTGAATCTCTGACAAATGAGCTTGTTAAGCCGACCAAGGGTTTAAACTTATTGGCCAAGAATTTTTCCAGGAGATATGTCGGAGATCCAATGGTGTTCACAATTGATCGAAGGGGGATGTTGTCCTTATGGATTTTAGGTAATCCATAGATCCGTGGCACCAAGAAATTTTTGGGTGTGAGCTTCTTTTTTAAAACTTCGTCGAAAGAGGATTCATTGATGACCTGAGAGACCTCCTTAATCACCTTGTTGCTAGGGTATTTTTCTAATTTCTTATAGCTCTCACTGTTGGTCATATGATCCATCATTTTTTCAACATAATCTGAAGTATTTAATATAACGGTGGCGTTGTCCTTATTCACGTTGAGGATTGTAATGCTCTTGTTCCATCTAAGTCCTCTTAGTGCTGTAGATTCCTCCTTACTGATGTTTTTTATGGGGAGTTTAGCATCCCTTATTGCTACTGCACATTCTTGTCTTATCATTTCAACTGTCTCCGAGGGAAGAGGCATGAAGGGATCCTCAATATCACATATCAGTTCTTTTATAGGAATTTTTTTCAGAGCCACCATGAAGTTGAGGCCATAGTCTACTACCCATTGGCTTGGCGGATCCAGCTGTTGGTTAGAGAGGTTAGTTACAATGGAATACGTGTTTGTGTTATGGTTGACTGAGTCACCACACTACTATTTCTTGAGATGCATGAATTTTAACCATTGTTTTGATAATTTCGTGCTCAAAACCTCAATGAAATATATGGCAATTTTTGCATGGGCAGCGTCCCATAGGTCCATGAGAATGATATTTGAAAATTTGATGTGCAGCGTACAAGATTTATTGGACAATGCATCAATATGCTTCCTCTTGGATTTGATTTATTCTCTGACCAGAGAGAAACTTGTCGCTCAAAAGATTCATTTGTATTTTCCTGCATTGAGATGGTGGTTGATCGCAACAAACTTTGGAATAATGTCCTTGTCCCTACATTGCTTCAAAAATTTGATATATGATAAACAATGTGCCATTTTTATCTAAAGTTTCTCGAGGAGTCTGAACCTGTCCAGTGTGTCCCTTCCGTGGAGGGCAAGAATCTGGGTAAACATTGTGAAGACGCATGAGCAAAATAAATAAATAAAGGAACTTTGCGTTAAAACAAGAGAACCGACACGTTTCGATCCCTCCAGGGATCATCACCAGGAGGAGCACTCAAGAGATAAGAGAGGCTCATCGAATAAGCATACACAACATAATTAAATAGATATCAAGATCCTTGAAACCCACACTGAGAGAGGTCATCTTGGTAAAAATAAACCCATCTTGGTAAAAATAAAGCCTAATCAACGGTCAGGTAACGTATCTTAAGTAAACCCACACTGAGAGACGTCATCTTGGTAAAATTAAACCCTAAGAAATGGTCACGTAACATATATTAAGTCAACAAGTAACGTGTCCTAAGTCAAAAAGCACTGGTCTCCAAATCTCGCTTAACTTCCATCCATCATCTCGATTTAAATTATTGGGGTTTAACGCAATTTCTGAAGCCTCCATTACATTATGCTTCCCACAGTTATCAATTTTGGCCACAACTCTAGCATCCTCTAAACACACATGGTGGCTAGTTGTACAAGAATGTTCAGTGAGGGATTACTTTTGGACTCTATTCAATTTTAGGTCGGCACCATGCTCGTTAAATCAGACTTTCATTGATCTTCCCGTCTCACCAATGTAGACTTTGCTACATGAGCAAGGAATAGCATAAACTCTTTTATGTAGGTTGGGGTCAATCTGATCCTTTGTTGAGTCTAACATATTCCTTATGGTGTTTATGGGGGACAAATCCACATGAATGTCACCTTTCCTTAAGATCCTAGCTATCTTCTCAGATAGACCTTTGATGTAAGGGAGGGAAAACCTCTTTATTTCTTGACGTGTACTCTATTGTCTCGCATACGATCCTTTTGCATTTATCATGGCTTTCTCAACTTGGTTTGGTGAGTACCCATTCCTTTTAAATGCATCTGCTAGATGATTTAGTTCCAACTCAACATGCTCTTCRTCGGAAATGCGTAAAGCTCGAGTCACTAAGGTGTTAAGTACTCCAAKATTTTTTGAAGGAAAATGGTGTGAATCAACATGAAAATATCTATCCGTGTGTGTGGGTTTTCTRTAGACCTCATGYCGAAAGGAACCATCTCCTTTCTTGGTGATGGGAACATCCARAAATGGAATGCTATTGTACTTTTCAATCTCCATTGTGAATTTTATGTTCTCATGCTGACTGTTTAAATGATCGAAAAACTTGTTCAAAYTATTCCTCCCATGGGGCCAAAGGAAATTTGTATCGTAAACATATCTTCTCCAACCTTTGGGTTTTAAAGGGAAAGAKTCAAGYGCCTATCCTTCAAAGTGTTCCATATACAAGTTTCCAACCACCGGTGACAGTGGGGATCCCATAGCCACACCCTCTGTTTGCTCATAAAAACTGCCMCGGAAAGTAATGAAAGTGGACCTCAGGAAAACTCTTACAAGTGTTGACTTCTCCTTATCTGTAAGTTCMTCGATGAACTTAATGGCATMTTCTACTGGGATCTTGGTATAAAGTGACACCACATCRAAGCTAACTAACAAATCATTCTCTGCTACCTGCCACYGCTTGATTTTATAAACCCAATGCATTGAATCTTTGACAAATGAGCTTGTTAAGACGACCAAGGGTTTCAACCTATTGGCCAAGAATTTTTCCAGGAGATATGTCGRAGATCCAATGGTGTTCACAATMAKTYGAAGGGGGATGTTGTCCTTATGGATTTTAGGTAATCCATAGATCYGTGGCACCAAGCAATTTTTGGGGGTGAGATTCTTTTTTAAAACTTTGTCGAGAGAGGATTCATTGATGACCTGAGAGACCTCCTTAATCACCTTGTTGCTAGGGTTTTTTTCTAATTTCTTATAGCTCCCACTGTTGGTCAGATGATCCATCAGTTTTTCAACATAATCCGAAGTATTTAATACAATGATGGTGTTTCCCTTATCTAACTTGAGGATTGTAATGCTCGTGTTCCATCTAAGTCCTCTTAGTGTTGAAGCTTCCTCCTTACTGATGTTTTTTATGGGGATTTTAGCATGCCTTATTGCTACTGCGCATTCCTGTCTTATCATTTCAACTGTATTCGAGGGAAGATGTGTGAAGGGAGTCTCAATATCACATATCAGTTCTTTTACAGGAATTTTGATCAGAGCCACCACGAAGTTGAGGCCATAGTCTAATACCCATTGGCTTGGCGGATACAGTTGTTGGTTAGAGAGGTTAATTACATTGGAATATGTTTTTTTTTGTTATGGTTGACTGAGTCGCCCAACTGGTATTTCTTGAGACACACAAATTTTAACCGTTGTTTTAATAATTTCGTGCTCAAAGCCTTAACGAAATATATGGCAAGTTTGGCATGGGTAGCATCCCATAGGTCCATGCGAATGATATTTGTAAGTTTGATGTGCAGTGTACAAGATTTATTGGAGAACGATTCAAGATCCTTCCTCTTAGATTTGATTTCTTCCCTGACTAGAGAGAAACTTGCCACACGAAAGATTTAGTTGTATTTTCCAGTGTTCAGATGGTGGTTGATCGCAACAAACTTCAGAATAATGTCCTTGTCCCTACATTGTTTCAAAAATTTTATATTTTCTAAACGATGTGCCATTTTTATCATAAGTTTCTCGAGGAGTCTGAACCCGTCCAGTGCGTCCCTTCCGTGGAGGGAAAGAATCTGGGTAAACATTGTGAAGATGGAGGAGCAAAATAAATAAATAAAGGAACTCTGTGTTAAAACAAGAGAGCTGATGTGTTTCAATCCATCCAAGGATCATCATCAAGAGGAGCACTCGAGAGATAAGAGAGTCTCATAGAATAAGCATATACAACACAATTTAATAGATATCAAGATCCTTGAAACTTGCACTAAGAAAGGTCATCTTCATAAAAATAAAGCCTCAACAACGGTCAAGTAACGTATCTTAAGTAAACTCGCACTGAGAGAGGTCATCTTGGTAAAATTAAACCCTAAGCAATGGTCACGTAACATATCTTAAGTCAACAAGTAATGTGTCCTATGTCAGCAAGCAATGGTCTCCAACTCTCTCTTAAATTCCATCCATTATCTCGATTTAAATTATTGGGGTTTAACGCGATTTCCAAAGCCTCAATTACTTTACGCTTCCCACAGTTATCCATTTTGTCCACAACTCTAGCATCCTCTAAACACACATGGTGGCTGGTTGTACAAGAATGTTCAGTGAGGGCTTACTTTTGGACTCTATTCAATTTTAGGTCGGCACCATGCTCTTTAAATCTGACTTTCATTGATCTTCCTGTCTCACCAATGTAGACTTTGCCACATGAGCAAGGAATGGCATAAACTTCTTTATGTAGGCTGGGGTCAATCTGATCCTTTGTTGAGTCTAACATAGTCCTTATGGTGTTGATGGGGGAGAAAGCCATATGAATGTCGCCTTTCCTTAAGATCCTAGCTATATTCTTAGATAGACCTTTGATGTAAGGGAGGGAAAACATCTTTATTTCTTGACGTGTACTCTGTTGTCTCGCATAGGATCCTTTTCCCTTTATCATGGCTTTCTCAACTTGGTTTACTGAGTACCCATTCCTTTTAAACGCATTTGCTGAATGATTTAGTTCCAACTCAACATTCTCTTCGTCGAAAATGCGTAAATCTCGAGTCACTAAGGTGTTCAGTACTCCAAGCTTTTGGGAAGGAAAATGGTGTGAATCAACATGCAAATATCTATCCGTGTGTGTGTGTTTTATGTAGACCTCATGCCCAAACGAACCATCTCCTTTCTTGGTGATGCAAACATCCAGAAATGGAATGCTATTATACTTTTCAATCTCCATTGTGAATTTTATGTTCTCATGCTGACGGTTTAAATGATCGAAAAACTCGTTCAAATTGTTCCTCCCATGGGGCCAAAGGAAATTTGTATCATCAACATATCTTCTCCAAACTTTGGGTTTTAAAGGGAAAGAGTCAAGCGCTTGTCCTTCAAAGTGTTCCATATACAAGTTTGCAACCACCGGTGATAGTGGGGATCCCATAGCCACACCCTCTGTTTTCTCATAAAAACTGCCCCGGAAAGTAAAGAAAGTGGACCTCACACAAACTCTTACCAATGTTGACGTCTCCTTGTCTGTAAGTTCCTCGGTGAACTTAATGGCATCTTCTACTGGGATCTTGGTATAAAGTGACACCACATCGAAGTTGACCAGCAAATCATTCTCTGATACCTGCCACCGCTTGATGTTATAAACCCAATGCGTTGAATCTTTGACAAATGAGCTTGTTAAGCCGACCAACGGTTTCAACCTATTGGCCAAGAATTTTTCCAGGAGATATGTCGGAGATCCAATGGTGTTCACAATCGATCGAAGGGGGATGTTTTCCTTATGGATTTTAGGTAATCCATATATCTGTGGCACCAAGCAATTTTTGGGGGTGAGCTTCTTTTTTAAAAATTCGTTGAGAGAGTATTAATTGATGACCCGAGAGACCTCCTTAATCACCTTATTGCTAGGGTATTTTTCTAATTTCTTATAGCTCCCGTTGTTGGTCAGTTGATCCATCATTTTTTCAACATAATCCGAAGTATTTAATACAACGCTGGGGTTGCCCTTATCCACCTTGAGGATTGTAACGTTCTTGTTCAGTCTAAGTCCTCTTAGTGCTGCAGCTTCCTCCTCACTGATGTTTTTTATGGGGAGTTTAGCACACCTTATTGCTACTACGCATTCATGTCTTATCATTTCAACTGTATTCGAGGGAAGAGGCTTGAAGGGAGCCACAATATCACATATCAGTTCTTTTACAAGAATTTTGTTCGTAGCCACCGCGAAGTTGAGGCCGTAGTTTAATACCCGTTGGCTTGGCAGATCTAACTGTTGGTTAGATAGGTTAATTACATTGGAAGACGTGTTTGTGTTATGGTTGACTAAGTCTCCCAACTGTTGTTTCCTGAGACGCACGAATTTTAACGGTTGTTTTGATAATTTCATGTTCAAAACCTCAAAGAAATATATGGCAAGTTTGGCGTGGGCAACGTCCCATAGGTCCGTGTGAATGATATTTGCAATTTTGATGTGCAGCATACAATCTTTATTGGACAACACCTCAAGATCCTTCCTCTTAGATTTGATTTATGCCTTGACCGGAGAGAAACTTGTTGTGCGAAAGATTCAGTTGTATTTTCCAGCGTTCAGATGATGCTTGATCACAACAAACTTCAGAATAATGTCCTCATCCATGCATTGCTTCAAAATTCTATATCTACTAAACGATGTGCCATTTTTGTCTTAAGTTTCTTGAGGAGTCTTAATCCGTCCAGTGCGTCCCTTCTATGGAGGGAAAGAATCTGGGTTTACATTGTGAAGACGCAGGAGCAAAATAAATAAATAAAGGAACTATGCATTAAAATAAGAGAGTCGACGCGTTTCGATCCCTCCAGGGATCATCATCAGGAGGAGCACGTGAGAGATAAGAGAGGCTCATCAAACGAGTAGATACAAAAAAATTAAATAGATATCAAGATCCTTGAAACCCACACTGAGAGAGGTCATCTTGGTAAAAATAAACCCATCTTGGTAAAAATAAACCCTAAGCAATGGTCAGGTAACGTATCTTAAGTAAACCCGCACTGAGAGAGGTCATGTTGGTGAAATTAAACCCTAAGAAACGGTAATGTAACATATCTTAAGTGAACAAGTAACATGTCCTAAGTCAACAAGCACTAGTCTCCAACTCTCGCTTAACTTCCATCCATCATCTCGATTTAAATTATTGGGGTTTAACGCAATTTCCAAAGCCTCCATTACTTTATGCTTCCCACAATTATCCATTTTGGCCACAACTATAGCATCCTCTAAACACACATGGTGGCTAGTTGTACAAAAATGTTCAGCGAGGGATTACTTTTGGAATCTATTCAATTTTAGGTCGGCACCATGCTCTTTAAATCTGACTTTCATTGATGTTCCTATCTCACCAATGTAGACTTTGCCAAATGAGAAAGGAATAGCATAAACTCCTTTATGTAGGATGGGATCAATCTGATCCTTTGTTGAGTCTAATATAGTCCTTATATTGTTGATGGGGGAGAAAGCCACATGAATGTCGCCTTTCCTTAATATCCTAGCTATCTTCTCAGATAGACCTTTGGTGTAAGGGAGGGAAAACCTCTTTGTTTCATGACGTGTACTCTCTTGTCCTACATAGGATCCTTTTGCCTTTATCATGGCTTTCTCAACTTGGTTTACTGAGTACCCATTCCTTTTAAATGCATCTGATAGATGATTTAGTTCCAACTCAACATGTTGTTCGTCTTAAATGCGTAAAGCTCGAGTCACTAAGGTGTTAAGTACTCCAAGCTTTTGGGGAGGAAAATGGTGTGAATCAACATGCAAATATCTATCCATGTGCATGGGTTTTCTATAGACCTCATGCCCAAAGGAATCATCTCCATGCCAAAAGTCATCCCTCGCTGAACATTCTTGTACAACCATCCACCATGTGTGTTTAGAGGATGCTAGAGTTGTGGACAAAATGGATAACTATGGGAAGCGTAAAGTAATTGAGGCTTTGGAAATCACATTAAACCCCAATAATTTAAATCGAGATGATGGATGGAAGTTAAACAAGAGTTGGAGACCAGTTCTTGTTGACTTAGGACACGTTACTTGTTGACTTAAGATATGTTACATGACCATTACTTAGGGTTTAATTTTACCAAGATGACCTCTCTTAGTGTGGGTTTACTTAAGATACGTTACCTAACCATTTCTTAGGGTTTATTTTTACCAAGATGGGTTTATTTTTACCAAGATGACCTCTCTCAGCGTGGGTTTCAAGGATCTTGATATCTATTTAATTGTGTTGTATCTGTTTATTCGATGAGCCTCTATTATCTCTCGAGTGCTCCTCTTGATGATGATCCCGGGAGGGATCGAAATGCGTCGACTCTCTTGTTTTAACACAAAGTTCCTTTATTTATTTATTTCGCTCCTACGTCTTCACAATGTTTACCTAGATTCTTGCCCTCCATGTAATGGACGCACTAGAGAGGTTCAGACTCCTCGAGAAAATTAATATAAAAATGACACATCGTTTAGTAGATATTGAATTTTTGAAGCAATGCAGGGATGCAGACATCATTCTGAAGTTTGCTGCAATCAACCACCATCTGAACGCTCGAAAATACAACCGAATCTTTCGCGCAACAAGTTTCTCTCTGGTCAAGGCATAAATCAAATCCAAGAGGAAGGATCTTGAGGCGTTGTCCAACAAATCTTGTACGTGCACATCAAACTTGAAAATATCATTCGCACGAACCTATGGGAGGCTGCCCATGCCAAACTTTCCATATATTTCGATGAGGTTTTGAGCACGAAATTATCAAAACAATGGTTAAAATTTGTGCGTCTCAAGAAACAGTAGTTGGGCGACTCAGTCAACCATAACAAAAACACGTATTCCAATGTAATTAACCTCTCTAACCAACAACTGGATCTGCTAAGCCAACGGGTATTAGACTACGGCCTCAACTTCGTGGTGGCTCCGAACACAATTCTTGTAAAAGAACTGATATGTGATATTGAGGCTTCCATCAGGCCTCTTCCCTCGGATACAGCCGAAACGATAATACAGGAATGTGTAGTAGCAATAAGGCGTGCTAAACTCCCCAGTAAAAACATCAGTAAGGAGGAAGCTACAACACTAAGAGGACTTAGATAGAACAAGAACATTACAATCCTCAAAGCGGATAAGTGCAATGCCACCATTGTATTAAATACTTTGGATTATGTTGAAAAAATGATGGATCATCTGACCAATAGCGGGATAAATAAGAAATTAGAAAAAGACCCTAGCAACAAGGTGATTAAGGAGGTCTCTCAGGTCATCAATGAATCCTCTCTTGATGAAGTTTTAAAAAAGAAGCTGGCCCCCAAAAATTGCTTGGTGCCACGGATCTATGGATTACCAAAAATCCATAAGGACAACATCCCCCTTCGACCGATTGTGAACACCATTGGATCTCCGACATATCTCTTGGAAAAATTATTGGCCAATAGGTTGAAACCCTTGGTCAGCTTAACAAGCTCATTTGTCAAAGATTCAACGCATTGGGTTTATGATTTGTTGGTCAGCTTCGATGTGGTGTCACTTTATACCAAGATCCCAGTAGAAGATGCCATTAAGTTAATCGAGAAACTCACTGACAAGGAGACGTCAACGTTGGTAAGAGTTTGCCTGAGGTCCACTTTCTTTACTTTCTAGGGTAGTTCTTATGAGAAAACAAAGGGTGTGGCTATGGGATCCCCACTGTCACCGATGGTTGAAAACTTGTATATGGAACACTTTAAAGGACAGGCGCTTAACTCTTTCCCTTTAAAACCCAAAGTTTGGAGAAGATATGTTGACGATACAAATTTCCTTTGGCCCCATGGGAGGAACAGTTTGAACGCATTTTTCGATCATTTAAACAGTGAGCATGAGAACATAAAATTCACAATGGAGATTGAAAAGGATAATAGCATTGCATTTCTAGATGTTTGCATCACCAAGAAAGGAGATGGTTCCTTTGGGCATGAGGTCTATAGAAAACCCATGCAAACGGATAGATATTTGCATGCTGATTCACACCATTTTCCTTCCCAAAATCTTGGAGTACTTAACACCTTAGTGACTAGAGCTTTACGCATTTCCGACGAAGAGCATGTTGAGTTGGAACTAAATCATCTAGCAGATGCATTTAAAAGGAATGGGTACTCAGTAAACCAAGTTGATAAAGCCATGATAAAGACAAAAGGATCCTATGTAGGAGAACAGAGTACACATCAAGAAATAAAGAGGTCTTCCCTCCCTTACATCGAAGGTTTATCTAAGAAGATAGCTAGGATCTTAAGGAAAGGCGACATTCAAGTGGTTTTCTCCCCCATCAACACCATAAGGACTATGTCAGACTTAGCAAAGGATCAGATTGACCCCAACTACATAAAGGAGTTGATGTTATTCATTGCTCATGTGGCAAAGTCTACATTGGTGAGACGGGAAGATCAATGAAAGTCAGATTTAAAGAGCATGGTGCCGACCTAAAATTGAATAGAGTTCAAAAGTCAACCCTCATTGAACATTCTTGTACAACCAGCCACCATGTGTGTTTAGAGGATGCTAGAGTTGTGGCCAAAATGGATAACTATGGGAAGCGTAAAGTAATGGAGGCTTTGGAAATCGCGTTAAACCCCAATAATTTAAATGGAGATGATGGATGGAAGTTAAGTGAGAGTTGGAGACCAGTGCTTGTTGACTTAGGAAACGTTACTTGTTGACTTAAGATATGTTATGTGATTGTTTCTTAGGGCTTAATTTTACCAAGATGACCTCTCTTAGTGTGGGTTTACTTAAGATACATTACCTAACCATTGCTTAGAGTTTATTTTTACCAAGATGGGTTTATTTTTACCAAGATGACCTCTCTCAGCACGAGTTTCAAGGATCTTGATATCTATTTAATTGTGTTGTATCTGCTTATTCGATGAGCCTCTCTTATCTCTCGAGTGCTCCTCGTGATAATGATCCCTGGAGGGATGAAAATGTGTTGACTATGTTGCTTTAACACAGAGTTTATTTATTTATTTATCAATATTTATGTTTTTATTTAAGAAATATTTAATACATTAATGTATTTAATATATTAATGTATTAATAATGCTTTACTAATGTATTAATAAACTAATAATTCTTTACTAAATGTATTAATGTATTAATGCAATAATGTATTAATAATCTTTCAGTGCATTAATGCATTTAATGCATTAATGTATTTAATACATTAATGAATTTAATTGATTTAATGTATTAATATATTAATGTTATTTCAGGCATGTACGCAGTCAACTAGCAACAATCACTTTTATGTAAAAAGTGGTTTATTAAAAAATGTAGAAAATGGCGCCCTTTATATCAACCACTTTTTACATAAAAGTGGTTGTTGCTAGTTTTAAATGAACTCAAAAATATTTTAAGTTCAACCATTGCCGTTGAAGACGATAAATCTCTTCCAAATAGTGAAGATGGCAAGATAATTAGAATGTAGTGCAAAAAACTTATCATCGTGGTCAACCGAAACTGAAATTCTGAGGGGCGCGAGGAAGGAGACAGAGATGTCGGGATGTCTGTCCTGGTCATTCAGATAATCGAGGAAAGCTTGAAATGTTGGATACGCATAATTTAAATCATCCAGTTTTTCCTCCAATAACTCGAAACAATCTAGCAGGGTACTACGTTGTCTTTGGTCGAGGTCCAACCAAGATAGTCTATGGGCTCTGTTAAATATAATGTAACATTAACAGGCTAACTGTACCCTACCAGCTGTCCTGTCCAGATGTACTTTCTATTCTTCATTTTCTTGAGCCTATTTAGCTCAGCTATTTCCATTTGCATAGCACTACTTCTTAATGATCTTCTTCATGTACTCGTTTTGTACTCTTCTTTTGATATTCTAATATACTATTTTCTATTCTATTCTTTCTCTCTACATTTCTTGCTTCACAATTTATCATGGTATCAGAGCTTCAGCAGTAAGCCTCTTCACACAGGCTAGAGAGAAACACGATCCTCAAATAGCGCAGAGCTTACATGGATCTTGAGATCACGTGACACAACCTTTTTCACAAGCATTGGAGAGTTTTATGTTCATACTCTCAAAAGATCCCCGCAGGAAACTTCCACGAGGAAGAAGACCATCATACGCTCAAAAGATCAGTGTAAGAAGCTCATGCGAGGTCGCAGAGCGTACTACGCTCAAAATTTTCAAGGAGAAGAAACATGAGAAGGAAGCATAGACTCAGAAGGAAGAAATAGTAAAGATTCTTGTTCAATTTTCAAAGAATCATCAAAGATTCATGAAGAAGAGTTGCAGGAGGCGGGGACTCTTGAAGACTTCAAAGCATCTGTTCAAATTCGTGAAAGATAGTTGCAGAAAGAAGAAGTGTTTAAATAATTTCAGAAATCACTCAAATCTATCAAAGATTGCAGCAGAGAACAAAGAACTCGTGAAATTCTTTCAAATCTTTGAAAGATTCACGAATTTTTCTTCCACAGAAGAAAATCCTTGCAAAGGATGTAAAGAATGCGTATCAGGTTCAAAGAACAACTGTCGCAGCTGTAAGATTCATCCTACGAACAGATCCGAGGCAGAAATCCAGTTCAGAAGGGACGAGGAGAGCGCGGAAAAGGCGAAAGAATTTCAGCCATTAGATCTTGCGCAGAGGATCGACAGCCGTTGGATCAGCGAGAAAGTGCACGAGGTTTAGTCCTCTGGAGTGCACAGGAGAAATTTCGACTTGCGAAGTCACAAAATCATCTAGACCATCCATCAAGAGACACGTGGCAAGATCTCGGCATTTCGCTGACTCGCAAGGTGTAAAGGTCAGAAGACTGCCGTGAGAATTCATGAATGGTGAAATCACGAGTTATTCTGGACCGTTGGATTGAGATAGATCGTGAGTCGTCGATCTAATCCAATCGCAAAATCGGGAATCGGGAGTTGGACAAGCGAAGGAGACTTCTCTCCAAAACCTCGATACGTGAAATCCCAACATCACAAATCATGAAATC
>JZKD02S1842740.1:17914-41288 GCA_000966675.3 Picea glauca
AGTTGGTGCTAGAGAAACCAGGGAGTTGGTGCTTCCTTCTAGTTGGTGCTGGAGAAACCAGGGAGTTGGTGCTTCCTTCTAGTTGGTGCTAGAGAAACCAGGGAGTTGATGCTTCTATCCCAAAAAAACTTCATTTAGGCCCTCAAAATGACCCCAGAAATTAAAAACTGCTAAAAATAGTAAATTACCAAAATTGTCAGAAAATTGTTTCGAGCCAGTTGGAAAAGGTGTGTGGCCACAAATATCTGCCTGGATAAATCCTTCCTCCTTAGGAATCAATGGTATCCATTACATTGAGTGCTTGGGGGAGAGGGAAAAGCGTTTGTTGAATCTGCATCTTAATGAGCTACTTGCCTTGTTGGAGAAGTTGCGTTGATTAGCTTGTTAAAGGTTGTCATGAACCTGTAACTGGAAGGGTTGGACCTTTTTAACAAGTCTAGCTACATGAGATGCATGTGTGCAGAAGTAATTTTTAAAATTTTCTGCAATCTTTTCGACCTACTTCTGTTGGATAGAAGATGCTTGGGTCGAGGCTGTAGTGGTTGTAGTATCCTTCTGTTCACATTTTGAACAGATTGTAAAGAAGTTGAATTCTATAGTATGAGTACTACCTTGCAGAACTGTTTAGGTGGAAAATTATTCGAACCTACCTCCATTATTATGTAGAGATGACCCCCCAGAGAAACATTGACACTATAGGGTCAAGACTCATAAACAACATGGCGCTTCCACAAATATGGCTAGCCCAAGAGAACATCATAGACATCTAGTGGGGAAAAATCACATAATACCTCATCCTTGAAGGGTTGGATGTCGTATGAAAATCGACATTGTTGACTGACATGAATATCTTGTCCCTTGCGAAGCCACCCGATGTTGTATGGTTGTGGGTGTGGTGTTGTCAACAATCCCAACTGTTTGACGACCTCTCCTGAGATGAGGTTCTTCTAGATTCCGCTATCAACAATAAAATGCAGTGAGGTCTCCTTCACCCACATCTATGAATGAAAAATGTTCTCCCCCTCTTCAGGATCTGTTGGTTCTTCTGGTTGAATTGTTGTGGTCACGACAATAGCAGTGGGGTCTGTGTCGATGATCTGTCTTTTACCACTATTTTCATAATCAAATTATGAGTCAGGGTCCAGCTCCTTGTCTTTAATATTGGCCACCAATGACTGTTTTGAGCGACATTCATCGGTGTTGTTCCAGGGGCTTTTGTGGAAATCACACCATTTTCCAGTGTCCTTCTTTATCTTCCCATGACCCTTCTTTTCCCATTGCTTGGAATAGTTTTTAGAAGACTGTTTGTTAGATTCATCTTTATCATACTTTGGTTGTTGCATATTTGCAGACCCAAACTCCCATTTTTTCTGGTGCTTAAATTTATGCTCAATTTTAATAGCACATCGATAAACAACACTGAGTGATCATATGTCCATAAAATTCATTTCAGTTTGGATGTATCTGTGTAGAGCCCCACGGTATTTCAGAACCAAATGTTGTTCAAATTCTTTGATACCCACCTTGGTGCGTAAAGTATGGAAGGTATTGGTGAACTCTGAAACTTCTTGGCCCCTCTCTTTCTGCAATGTGTTCCATCTCATGTACTGGTCCTCATAGTTTCCAACATGGTAATATTGTTCCTTTACCGCATCCACAAAACAATCCCAAGTGGGCTCGACCCCATATATTCCAGACTCCTATGTGGAAATTTTCTCCCAGTAAGTTTCCCACCAATGTTTGACATGGGGGAGAGCCTTAAGGAGTAAGAAGGTGATCTTTTCCCTATCGAAAAAATTATGAACAGAGAAATAACCTTCTAGTAGATTTGACCATTTTTCTAAGGCATCCGCATCTATCTGTACTTCAAATATGGAAATATCAAAATTAACTTGTACCTTGAAAGGAGAGGTAATTCCAAAGTGGTCACTTCATGAAGATGTGCATGTTGTTATCGGCAGGCATTGAAGGATGTGGGAAAAACTCTCCATCATTTCATCCCTCTATCGCGTGAGAGCTTTCTCAAACAACAGATTAATATAATCGTCCTCTTTGTTGTTTTTATTTTCTTCTGCCATGGAGGGTTTATTGGACGTGCGAGAGCGATTGTATTCAAGATATATAAGTTTGAGACCCAACTTTCTATACTTGGACCTCTTCGAGGACATGCATTGAAAAACTATCAAGAGCAACCTGCTCTGATACCACTGATTTGGATTATTTCCGGCACGAAATGAGAGAGGAGATATAATAAAGAAATGTACAGAGATATATAAAATATCCAATATTGTAACATAAATGTATCATATATGAAACCATAAACACAGATATACATTAATACACAATTTTCTATTAATGAGCGAAAATGTACAAAGACTGTAAAAATACAGAGTGAAAGAATCGCTAGAATGGTGGTAGCTTATCTATGAGAAGAGATGTGTCCTCTACTCGCATTCACAAGAAGATGATTTTACAATGAGGCTCCAAAGGCCTTTTTATCATAAATAAAATCCAAAACCCTAACCTAGAAGATGAAAAGACAACAGTTTTGTGGACCTCGTTTTGGGTAGTTTGGTGTATCAACTTCTCGGGGGCGTAACTTTGGCATATGATCTCCGTTCGGGGTGCACAGTAGCTTGTTGGAAAGGTATCATCGAGGATATTCATTTAGGGGTCTCAATGAGATATTTTAGATAACATTGAGAAGATTGATCCAAAAAAACTTTCATTTAGGCCCTCAAAATGGCCCCAGAAGTTAAAAACTGCTAAAAATAGTAAATTACCAAAATTGCTAGAAAATTGTTTTGAGCCATTTGGAAAAAGTTGGTGGCCATCGATATCCACCTGGATCAATCCTCCCTCCTTAGGGAGCAATGGTCTCCATTTTTTTGAGTGCCCAGGGGAGAGGAAAAAGCGTTTTTTGAATCTGCATCTTGATGAGTTGTGTGTCTTGTTGGAGAAGTTGTGTTGCTTAACTTGTTGAAGGCTGTCACAAACTTGTGGCTAGAAGGGTTGGATATTTTTAACTAGTCTGGCTACATGACATGCCTATGTGCATAAGGAATCTTTACACTTTGTTGGAATCTTTTCAACCTTCTTTTGTTGGATAGAAGGTTCTTGGGTTGAGGCTGTAGTGGTTGTAGTATCCTTCTGTTCACCTTTTGAACAGATTGTAAATAAGCTAAATTTTGTAGTATGAGATACTACCATGCGACACTATTTAGGTGGAACAATAGTCGAAACTACCTTCAGTATTCTGTAGAGATGACCCCCCAGAGAAACAATGAATATACGGGGTCGAGACTCATAAACAACATGGAACTTCCACATATATGGTTGGCCGAAAAGAACATCACAGACATCCAGTGGGGAAACATCACATAATACCTCATCCTTGAAGGGATGGATGTTGTATGACAATCGACACTATTTGTTGACACAGATATCTCGTCCCTAGCAAAGCCACCCATTATTGTATGGTTGTGGGTGTGGTGTTGTCAACAATCCCAACTGTTTGATGACCTCTACTGAGATGAGGTTCTTTTGGCTTCCGCTATCAACAATAAAATGCAGTGGGGTCCCCTTAACCCACATCTATGAATGAAAAAGGTGATCCCCCTCTTTAGGATCTGTTGTTTCTTCTGGTTAAATTGTTGCAGTCACAACAATAGTAGTGGGGTCTACGTCGATGATCTATATTTTACCAATATTTTCATAATCAGATTCTGAATCAGGGTTCAGCTCCTTGTCTTTGATCTCGTCCACCAATGACTATTTTGAGTGACATTCATCGGTGTTGTTCCAAGGTATTTTGTGGAAATCGCACCATTTTCAGGTGTCCTTCTTTGTCTTCTCGTGACCCTTATTTTCCTATGGATTAGACTGGTTTTTAGGAGACTGTTTGTTAGGGTTGTCTTTATCATACTTTGGTTGTTTCATATTTGCAGACCCAAACTCTTGTTTTCTCTGGTGCTTAAATTTCTGCTCAATTTTAACAACATATCGATAAGCAGCATCGAGTGATGAGATGTCTAGAAAATTCATTTCAGTTTGGATGTATCTGTGTAGAGCCCCACGATATTTTAGAACCAAATGTCATTCAGGGTCTTTGATACCCAGCTTGGTGCGCAAGGTATGGAAGGTATTGGTTAACTATGGAGCTTCTTAGCCCCTTTCTTTTTGCAGTGTGATCCATCTCATGTACCGATGCTCATAGTTTCCAAAAGGGTAATATTGTTCCTTTAGCACATCCATAAAACAATCCCAAGTGGGTTCAACCCCATATATTCCAGACTACTCTGTGGAAATTTTATCCCAGTAAGTTTCCCACCAATGTTTGACATGGGGGAGATCCCTAAGGAGTGCGAAGGTGATCTTTTCCCTTTGGAAAAATTATGAACAGAGAAATAACCTTCTAGCAGATTTAACCATTTTTCAAAGGCATATGCATCTATATGTCCTTCAAATATGAGAATATAAAAATTAACTTGTACCTTGAAAGGAGAGGTACTTCCAAAGTGGTCGCTTGATGAATACATGCATGTTTTTATCGACAGGCATTGAAGGATGTGGGAAAAATTCTCCATCATTTCATCCCTCTATCGCGTGAGAGCTTGCTCAAGTAACAAATTAATAGAATCGTCTTCTCTGTCGTTTTTCTTTTCTTCTGCCATGGAGGTTTTCTTAGACATGAAAGAGATATTTCTTCAAGAAATACAATCTTGAGACCCAACTTCCTATACTAGGACCTCATCAAGGACATGCACTGAAAAATGCTCAAGAGCAGCGTGCTCTGATACCACTGATCCAGATTATTTTCGACACAAAATGAGAGTGGAGATATAATAAATAAATGTATAGAGATATCCCAGATATTCAATATTGTAACAGAAATGTATCAAAGATGCAACCATAAACACAGATATACAGTAATACACAATTTTCTATTAATGAGTGAAAATGTGCAAAGATTGTAAAAATACAAAGTGAAAGACTCTCTAGAAAGGTGGCATCTTATCTCTGAGAACAGATGTATCCGCTACTCGCATTCACAAGAACATGATTTTACAATGAGGCTCCAAATTCATTTTTATCATAAATAAAATCCAAAACCCTAACCCTGAAAGATGAAAAGCCAATAGTTTTGTGGACCCCGTTTTGGGTAGCTTGGTGTATCAACTTCCCATGGGCGTAACTTTGGCATACAATCTTCGTTTGGGGCACATGATAGCTTGTTGGAAAGGTATCATCAAGGATATTCATTTAGGGGTCTCAATGAGAGCCTTTGGCCATGAAAGAGAAGCTTGATACCAAAAAACCTTCATTTAGGCCCTCAAAATGGCCCTAGAAGTTAAAAACGACTAAAAATAGTAAATTACTAAAATTGCCAGAAAGCTATTTTGAGCGAGTTGGAAAAGGTGGGTGGCCATCAATATCTACCTAGATCAATCCTCGCTCCTTAAGAAGCAATGGTATCCATTACATTGAGTGCCCAGGGAAGAGGGAAAAGTGTTTGTTGAATCTGCATCTTGATGAGTTTCTTGCCTTGTTGGAGACGTTTTGTTGCTTAGCTTGTTGAAGGTTGTCACAAACCTGTGGCTGGAAGGGTTGGAACTTTTTAACTAGTCTGGATACATGATATGGCTATGTGTAGAAGGAATATTTACACTTTACTACAATCTTATCGACCTACTTCTGTTGGATAGAAGGTGCTTGGGCTGAGGTTGTAGTGGTTACAGTATCCTTCTATTCACCTTTTGAACAAATTGTAAAGAAGTTGAATTTTGTAGTATGAGATACTACCTTGCGACATTGTTTAGGTGGAACAATAGTCAGAACTATCTCCGGTATTATGTAGATATGAGCCCAAAAGAAGCAATGACATTATGGAGTCGAGACTCACAAACAACATTTTTGTGCTTCCACATATATGGTTGGCCCAAGAGAACATCATAGACATCCAGTGGGGAAACATCACATAATACCTCATCATTGAAGGGATGGATACCGTATGAAAATAAACACTACTGGCTAACATGGATATCTGGTCCCTGGAGAAGCCACACGATGTTGTATGGCTATAGGTGTGCTGTTGTCGACAATCCCAACTATTTGATGGCCTCTGTTGATATCTGGTTCTTCTGTCTTCCACTATCAAAAATAAAATGTAGTAGGGTCCCCTTCACCCACATCCGTGAATGAAAAATGTGCTCCCCCTCTTCAACATATGTTGGTTCTTCTGGTTGAATTGTTGCGATCGCGACAATAGCAGTGGGGTCTCCATCAATGATCTTTCTTTTACCAATATTTTCATAATCAGATTCTAAATCAAAGTTTGAATCCTTGTCTTTGATCTCGGCCACCAATGATTGTTTTGAGAGACATTCATTTGTGTTGTGCCAAGGTATTTTGCGGAAATCACACCATTTTCCGGTGTTCTTCTTTTTCTTCCCGTGACCCTTATTTTCCTTTGGCTTGGACTAGTTTTCAGGAGACTATTTGTTAGGGTCGTCTTTATCATACTTTGGTTGTTGTAGATTTGAAGACCAAAACTCTCATTTTTTTTGGTGCTTAAATTTCTTCTCGATTTTAACAGCATATCGATAAGAAGCACTGAGTGATGAGATGTTCATAAAATCCATTTCAGTTTGGATGTATCTGTGTAGAGCCCCACAGTATTTCAGAAACAAATTTCATTCGAAGTCTTTGATACCTATCTTGGTGCAAAAGGTATGGAAGGTATTGGTGAACTCTGGAACTGCTTGGCCCCTCTCTTTCCACAGTGTGTTCCATCACATGTATTGGTCCTCATAGTCTCCAACAGGGTAATATTGTTCCTTTACCGCATCCACAAAACAATCCCAAGTGGGCTCGACCCCATATATTCTAGACTCCTCTGTGGAACTTTTCTTCTAGTAAGTTTCCCACCAATGTTTGACATGGGGGGGATCCTTAAGGAGTGTGAAGGTGATGTTTTCCCTGTCAAAAAAATTATGAACAGAGAAATAAACTTCTAGCATATTTAACCATTTTTCTAAGGAATCTACATCTATCTGTCCTTCAAATATGGGAATTTAAAAATTAAATTGTACCTTGAAATGAGAGGTACTTCCAAAGTTGTTTCATGATGAAGACACGCCTTTTGTTATCTGCAGACGTTGAAGGATGTGGGAAGAATTCTCCATCATTTTGTCCCTCTCTCGCGTGAGATCTTTCTCAAGCAACAGATTAATAGAATCATCTGCTTTGTTGTTTTTATTTTCTTCCACCATGGAGGGTTTCTTGGACATGCGAGAGAGATTTTATTCAAGAGAGACAAGCTCGAGACCAAACTTTCGATACTTGGACCTCGTCGAGGACATGCACTGAAAAATGATCAAGAGCAGACTGATCTAATACCACTAATTCGGATTATTTTCGGCACGAAATGAGAGCAGAGATATAATAAATAAATGTACAGAGAAATATCGGATATGAAATATTGTAACATAAATGTATTAGAGATGAAACCATAAACAAAGATATACATTAATACACAATTTTCTATTAATGAGCGAAAATGTACAAAGACTGTAAAAATACAGAGTGAAAGACTTGCTAGAATGGTGGCAGCTTATCTCTGAGAAGAGATGCATCCGCTACTCGCATTCGCAAGACGATGATTTTAAAATGAGGCTCCAAAATCCTTTTTATCATAAAGAAAATCCAAAAACTTAATCCCAGAAGATTAAAAGCCATCAATTTTGTGGACCCCGTTTTGGGTAGTTTGGTGTATCAAATTCTCGGGGGCGTAACTTTGGCATATGATCTCCATTTGGGGTGCATGATAGCTCGTTGGAAAGGTATCATCGAGGATATTAATTTAGGGGGGTTAAATGAGATACTTCATCTATCATTTAGAAGATAGATCCCAAAAAACCTTCATTTAGGCCCTCAAAATGGCCCTAGAAGTTAAAAAATGCTAAAAATAGTAAATTAGCAAAATTGCTAGAAACCTGTTTTGAGCCAGTTGGAAAAAGTGGGTGTTCATTGATATCCTCTTGGATCAATCATCCCTCCTTTGTAAGAAATGGTCTCCATTGCGTCGAGTGATCGGGGGAGAGGGAAACGTGTTTGTTGAATCTGCATCTTGGTGAGTTACTTGCCTTGTTGGTGAATTTTTGTTGCTTAGCTTGTTGAAGGTTGTCATGAACATGTGGCTAGAAGGGTTGGACATTTTTAACCAGTATGGATACATGAGATTCCTGTGTGCAGAAAGAATATTTACACTTTGCTACAATCTTGTTGACCTCCTTCCGTTGGATAGAAGGTTATTGGGTCGAGGCTGTAGAGGTTGCAATATCCTTATACTCACCTTTTGAATAGATTCTAAAGAAGATGAATTTTGTAGTATGAGATACTACCTTGCGACATTGTTTAGGTGGAACAATAGTCAGAACTACCTCTGATATTCTGTAGAGATGACCCCCAGAGAAATAATGACACTATGGGGTCAAGCCTCATAAACACCATGGTGCTTCCACATATATGGTTGGCCAAAGAGAACATCATACACATCTAGTGGGGAAAAATCACATAATACCTCATCCTTGAAGGGTTGGATGTCGTATGATAATTGACATTGCTGGCTGACATGGATATATCGTCCCTGGTGAAGCCACCCGATGTTGTATGGCTGTGGGTGTGGTGTTGTCGACAATCCCAACTGTTTGACGACCTTTGTTGTTCCTTGGTTATGGAAGTAAGCAGAGATTAAGGAAGAAAATTTGAAATGTGAATTGCATGGATGACACAGTGACTGATACTAGGTCAAAGTGAGAAAAAGAGAAGAAAAGATGGAGTGAAGTAAGAGAAAGAAATTCGTTGGATGAGGAGATCGAGGAAGATAGATTAGCAAGGAAGATAGATCGTGGAAAACTCAGAAAGAAGAAAAATCCACCAGTAGATGCTTTGGAGCAAATCATAGGAAAGAAGGAAAGATAGGTTGGAGAAGCCCTTAAAAGTGGGTCAAGTTGACCTAGGGTTTTAGACACCTAGGGTTTAGGTATCTAGGGTTTTGACACCTAGGCTTCAACCTAAGGCTATTGGTGAGATATTGTAATGTATAAATAAAGGTCAAGAGGACTTGATATGGGTTCAATTATGTGATAATGAGTGATTGTTGTTATTTCTAAGAGAGAATTATTGTGTTGAGAGGGAAGTCTGTGTTGTAAGATCTTCTGTTGGGTGCGAAGATCAACCCTGCAACTGGGTGCGCAGGGAAGGATGATAGATAAAGGAGAGAAGGAGAGAGATCTACAAGGTAAGATCATGGATAGAACTATAATCTTTCACCTAATATATTATAAATCACATTTCTGTGGATGTATACCTAGGGAGAGGGTAAACCACGTATATCTTGTTGTTGTGTGCGACTAATGTTGTGTTCTTTAATCTTCTCCCCTGATGATGCATTATTATGATAGATTTGATATATAACTGTGTGAGGTAGGTTTATTTTTGGTATAGAATAATCTGATCTCCATGCATGATTTCCTTCATCCCACTTGCATTTCCTCTGGTTGTAGACACCTGTGTCCTACAACCCCCTATTTCTACTTTAGGTGAGACTACATCTACTTCGCAGATGTTGCCAAAAGGGCCAGTAGTTAGGGCTTATTGGTGCTCTATTAGAGATGAACCCTAGGTCTACCCGTGTGCCAGCAAACGGTTCCATTGCCGGGACCGGTATCTTCTTGAGGGAATGTCAAGGCGGTTTCCATCGAAGACAGAGATTCATAAGTGGATAGAAGAATAGGAAAAGGACTTCGAAGAAGCTCAGAATAAGAACCCTAATATTAGCACAAAATCCTGGTTGGGAAGGTATATGTTTACTTATATACACAATATTTTCTTTGGAGTAATTCATAAGGAGCTATACGAGTGGCTGGCCAGATTAGCAGACACCCAATTTGAGATCATATCTAGACCACTTGTGGTTTGGACATCGACGTTGATCAAGAAGGTCAAAAGAGTAGATAACGTTGTGTCAAGAGCAATAGAACACTGGGTTGATAGTACCATTGGAGGGCATATCATAGATTTTTCTATTGACAGGGTAGAATTATATAGCCAAGTAGAGAAATATTTCTTTAAAGGACCTAGAGGAAAATTTTTACACTTCTTGAAGTTGAAAATCAAGATGCTATTGCATGAGAAGAACATCTTGAAGATATAGTAGTGGGTCAAACTAAAAAGGATAATGTTCAATAATTTAGACAGCGACAATGAAACAGAGATCGAACACACATGCAGTGGGAGGGCCTTCAGAGAATTTCCTCTAGTGAACTTGTTCAAGCAGAGCCATGAACCAGCACAAGAAGAAGTGTTCTACAGTGGAGAAGAAGAGCCATTGAACGAGGAACATTCAGAGTCTACTAGGGTAGAAGAAGAGAATACTAAAGAACCTCGCCGAGAAGAGTAATAAACTTCAAGGACTGCACAGATCGTTGAAGTAAGTGTTATTACACCCCCTGTTGTTTTAGCAGCATTAAGTAACCAGAGTAGCCTAAGTAATCAGATCACTCAGAGAACTGGTACAAGTGGTTTAGCTCACACTCAGTCAGGAAACCTAGGAAGATCTATGGAAGATGAGATGAGATTACCCACCTTTAGAGGGGATGGATCTGAAGATCCTGATCAACAATGGTTTCTATGTGAAGTTGTATGGAGTATTAAGAATGTCACCGACGAAGCTGTTAAATGAGCTCAGTTTAGTACTACCTTGAGAGATCGTGCACTGAGCTGGTACATGAAACTTTTCCAAGCAATTGCACATCCTAAACCGCTGAATGAGATCAAGAATGTGTTGGTTGCAGAATTCAATAAACCAAGGTCAGAGTCACAATGAATTATAGAGTTAAAAGAAATCAAGAAAAGAATAGTTGAATCTGTTTGGGAGTTTGATCAAAGGTTTATAACCTTAACGGGTCAACTGACTTTTCAAATCCCAGATGATCAAAACAAGGAATGGTTCATTGATGCCCTTTTACCACACATCAGAGTCCCTCTGAAGCAATAGAATATTTCTTTGCAAGCTAAGGCACTAGAGATTTCCATGAATCTAGAATCATCCCCTATGGGAGAATCCAGCTCAGGTATGAGTCAAATTTTAAGTTAGTTAGCTAGATTGTCTTTGTAGGTCAAAGATGTGAAGAAAGACAAGGGAAAAGATAAAAGAGAAGATATTTGGTGCATTAGATGCAAATAGAAAGGCGACGACAAGGAGCATTGTCCCCTATTTCAATATTACTTGGCATCTAGAGCTCCGATCCCTTTGAAGCAAGTTACCCTACCTTGGTGCGAGGTGTGTAGAAACAGACATCGCCTCGACAAATTCTATTACATGAAAAAATATGTTCAGACACCCACAAATATATATTGCATGTTATGTAATTCTGTAGGGAATAATTATAGGTATTGTAGGGCCTATTACCTCATTCATGGAAGGTCAAGGGATATATACAAAATTCAAGGTGAAGTACAACGAGAAGGGAACACTACACAGTATAATTCCCCTAGAAGAGGGAAATTCAACCCTTGTGATGGACTCAGAGGAAGAGAATGAGGAGGATGATCCAGGTGGATATCGGTGGCCACCCACCTTTTTCGACTGGCTCAAAACAATTTTCTGGCAAATTTGGCAATTTACTATTTTTAGTAGTTTTTAACTTTTGGGGCCATTTTGAGGGCCCAAATGAAGGTTTTTCGAGATCTAGGTTCTCAATGATAGTTGACGGCATGATTGATCCCCCAAAATGAATCTCATCAAAAATACATTTCCAACGAGCTATCACATGCCTAAAACGGAGATCGTATGCAAATGTTACGACCCCGGGAAGTTGATGTACTAACTTACCCAAATGGGGCCCACATGACTTTTGGCGCTTCATCTCCTAGGGTTAGGTTTTTGGATGTCTAGGGTTTTTGGCATTCCTGTTTATTGTAAAAAGGCCTTCATAGCCTCATTGTACTCATCTTCTTGCAAATGTGAGTAGCCATCACATCTCTTCTCAGAGATAAGTTGCCACCATTCTAGCGAGTCTTTCTCTCTATATTTTTACAGTCTCTGTACATTTCTTTCATTAATAGAAATCGTGTATTACTGTATATCTTTTTTTATGGTTTCATCTCTGATACATTTCTGTTATATTATTGAATATATGTGATATCTCTGTGCGTTTCTTTATTATATCTCTGATCTCTTTTCATGCCGAAAATAATCTGGATTAGAGGAGGTATGGGTCGAGGTAGAGGTCAGAGCATTTGTTATAACTACACATAGCCAGGTCATTTGGAAAGGGACAGTCAGAACCCTTGTACCACTTACAGTTACTATAATTCATNGTGAAGAAAGACAAGGGAAAAGATAAAAGAGAAGATATTTGGTGCATTAGATGCAAATAGAAAGGCGACGACAAGGAGCATTGTCCCCTATTTCAATATTACTTGGCATCTAGAGATCTGATCCCTTTGAAGCAAGTTACCCTACCTTGGTGCGAGGTGTGTAGAAACAAACATCGCCTCGACAAATTCTATTACATGAAAAAATATGTTCAGACACCCACAAACATTTATTGCATGTTATGTAATTCTGTAGGGAATAATTATAGGTATTGTAGGGCCTATTACCTCATTCATGGAAGGTCAAGGGATATATACAAAATTCAAGGCGAAGTACAACGAGAAGGGAACACTACACAGTATAATTCCCCTAGAAGAGGAAAATTCAACCCTCGTGATGGACTCAGAGGAAGAGGATGAGGAGGATGATCCAGGTGGATATCGGTGGCCACCCACCTTTTTCGACTGGCTCAAAACAGTTTTCTAGCAAATTTGGCAATTTACTATTTTTAGTAGTTTTTAACTTTTGGGGCCATTTTGAGGGCCCAAATGAAGGTTTTTCGAGATCTAGGTTCTCAATGATAGTTGACGGCATGATTGAGCCCCCAAAATGAATCTCATCAACAATACATTTCCAACGAGCTATCACACGCCTAAAACGGAGATCGTATGCAAATGTTACGACCCCGGGAAGTTGATGTACTAACTTACCCAAATGGGGCCCACATGACTTTTGGCGCTTCATCTCCTAGGGTTANAGAGGAGGTATGGGTCGAGGTAGAGGTCAGAGCATTTGTTATAACTACACATAGCCAGGTCATTTGGAAAGGGACAGTCAGAACCCTTGTACCACTTACAGTTACTATAATTCATTTGAAAATATCATAGAATATTGCCCTACGTTGTTAACCAAACTTCACGAAAGACAAGGAGGAAATCAACAAGTATAGCTAATCACAGCAGAACCTCACGGAGCATATCCCAGAGTCATTGTTATCACTAGAGGAGGCACTGCTACCAGGGAAGATAGGGTGACTCCAGGGAAGACTACAGAACAATCATGAGTCAGAAAAGCTATGAAGAATACACAAGATTTTGATCCAAAGAGAGAGAAGCAGACATTTGAAGAGGCAAGAAAAGAGTTTAGAAGAGATTAGACTTCTTCATCAAAGGCACAACCAGAAGTGAGAGATAGTGGAATTCCTTTGGACTTTGATCAGTCTGCTTCACCTGGAGAAGAAAAAGAGGTAAGAAGACTCATGGAATTTTTATGCACTTGTATTAATTTGATAAAGGATGAGAGCATTGTACAAGATCTCCAAAACTTGATCAGGAAGTATGAGATAGGAAAGGTAGATCCTATACTGAATAAATAAGTACATCAACTATCCAAAAAGATAAGGACAAATAAGGAACTACACCTTAATGCTCAAATTGGAGAATATGATATAGATTATGTGGTCCTCGACTTAGGATCAGAGGTCAATGTTATGACAAAGTAGACCTGGGCACTAATGGAAAAACCTAAGTTGATTTATTCCCCCATTAGGCTTAGGATGGCCAATCAACATGATGTGATCCCCTTCGAAAGACTAGAAAATGTCCCCATGGACATCGATGGGGTCATAACATTTGCGGACTTCAAGGTGATTGAGATAGTCAATGATAGTTTTCCTTACCCTGCATTGTTAGGAATTTATTGGTCTTTTAACAATTCTATTCTTGTTGACTTGAATAAAAGAAGAGTGACATTTGAAGGAGATGGCCTTAGGGTCATTGCACCTATGGATCCTGATGAAGGTCCCAGATACACGGAGTCCATCAGAGAAGTGGACCGCGCATATGAGTGAAAGAATATATAAAAATTGGCCGCAAGACAACATGATTACATTAATCCTACAATAGATGCAGATTTAAGTTGGCAAAGTGACAGTGCATGCTCATCAGAGTCAGAAGAAGCACTAGAGTACTGGAAGAACAAGATGTATGAAGTTTCTGCATGGCGAAGTGCTAGATTGACCAGAGAAGTTCATTGGATCGACACAATAGTAAGCAATTTACCCATGTTTGATGGTTTAAATCACTTAGAAACTTTCAAAATTTGAAGAAACTGTACCAGTACAATAGAGACTATTGGCACTGGCCAAGGCTTTGAAATCTACTCCAACAATATGGTGGGGAACACATAAAATGAACATCATGAACTATATACAATGTCGCACTTTGATGACAACACGATTTTCTGAACAAGTCGAAGGATGTGAATTTAGGTACACAGGTCAAAGTTGCCCAAAAGACCATGTGCAAAGTTGTGAGGAGGCCTGGAGCTGCATTCCTCAAGTGTTGTAGGTGCATAAATTCATCAATACTATAGACACAACGCCTATCAACTAGTACCTTGAAGCAGAATTGCGCCTCACCACTGCAGATTGGCAAGGTATGACACAGAACTTCGTCGCTACATTCTTGTTTGAAATTCAGTACCCTACGGTAGATCAAGATTTATAGGTTGTAAGACAAAAAGTATTTGAGGAGGCACCTAGCCTCCCTGTGGATCAAGAAGAGGATGAATGGACTGCACCTCTTCAAAAATTGCAAGGATGTTATAATATCAATGTCGATGAAGATGATTATCCTAGGAAGGTGAACATCATAAAAATGGAAGGACATAGAAACATAGAAGGACCAGGAGTCGAACTACCTTTCATTGGAAAACCAATCAAAATTAATAAAGTTAATATTAGAACAGAGAAAGCATATAAGATTGCTAATATTCGAGATTACTTGGATGATGCCACTATTGATAAGATCACAGATTTACTGCATGAATATCAGGACTTGTTTCCAACCATGTTCATTGATATGAATGGAATTAAAGGGACCATGGGAGAGATGAATATCCCCTTGAAACCATATGCAAGGCTAGTTAAACAAAGACCTTACAGATTGAACCATAAATATAAGGAGAAAGTGAAGATTGAACTAGATAGAATGCTGGAAGAAAGAATCATAGAACCCGTTGAAGAGTTAGAATGGATTAGCCCTATGGTGGTATAGGATAATAAGACCAGAGAAATCAGGATCTACGTAGACCTCAGGAAGTTGAATGATGCATGTTTCCATGACCCATTCCCTACACCATTTATTGATGAAGTGTTAGATAATGTAAGAGGACAGGAGGTATATTCGGTTACAGACGGATTTTCAGGATACCATCAGATCATGATCGTCAAAGAAGATCGCTATAAGACCACATTTTCCACGGAATGGGAATCCTACTAGTATACAGTGATGTCGTTTGGATTGAAGAATGCACCAACCATATTTTCTAGGGTGGTGGTTAAAGCATTCAAGGAGTTTTTACATATATTTCTGGAGGCATATTTTGATGATTGGATTGTTTTTAGCTTATTGGAAAATCATATTGAATTTTTAAGGCTAATGTTTGATAAGTGCAGGCAATGTCAGATTTCCCTAAACCTAAAGAAGTGAATCTTATTTTCACCCTTTGGAGTGATGCTAGGCCATATTGTGTGTAAGCAGGGATTGCAAGTAGATCCATCTAACATTTCCATTATAGTTGATTTACCCCCTCCTACTTCAGTCAAATAGTTGTGCATTGTGTTGGACATACTGGATACTACAGGAAGTTCATTAAAGTCTATGCAGAGATCACAACACCCATGGAGAATATTTTGAAGAAAGATTGTCAATTTCAATGGAGAAAGAATGTCAACAGAGCTTCGACACACTGAAACAGAAAATGGTTGCTGTGCCTATTCTGGTTTTCCTAGATTGGAGAAAGGAATTTCATGTGCAGGTTGAAGCATCTTCTATTGCATTGGGAGCAGTGTTAGCACAACCAGGAGCAAGAGATATTAACCACCCATTAGCCTTTACTAGCAGAAAGCTATCAATAACTGAGATAAATTACACCACCACTGAGAGAGAAGGCTTAGCCATGGTGTATGTGTTGCAGAAGTTTCTCCACTACTTGTTGGGAGGAAATTTTAAAATTTTCACTGATCACTCCGCGGTGAAATACCTAGTCAACAATCTAGTATTGGGAGGAAGAATATGTACATGGCTTTTTCTATTTCAGGAATATGATTTTGAGATCGTGGTTAAGACAGGGAGAATGAGCAAAGGACCTGACCACTTGTCGAGGTTGGAACATGGAGAGGAACCTACTATTTTGGAGGATACACTATCAGATGCATATTTGATGGCCAGTATAAAGGTTGATGATCATTTCACTGAGATAGTCCAGTTCTTGTCAACGGGAATGGCACCTAGTGAATACACAATCACCCAAAAGAAATAGTTGGTAGTGCATGTTGGAGATTTTCACTTATAGTTGGACAAATATACAATATGGGACCTGATGAGATCCTAAGGAGATGTGTCATGGAAGAATAAATACCACTGATTTTAGTAGAACATCATGAAGGCATTGCAGGAGGACACTACGCTAGAAAAGGAACAATGAAAAAGGTTCTTCAAGCTGGCCTCTGGTGGCCTAGTTTACAGAGAGATGATAAAGACTACAACAGATCTTGTGATGTATGCCAAAGAGTTGGGAAATCGTCCAGAAGAAATGACATTCCATTAGCACCCTAGCTAACCTTACAATCATTTGAGAAATGTCCTATTGACTTCATGGGACCTATAAACCCACTAGGGAAGCGCATAGGAATTAGATACATCATCATTGCGACAAAATATTTGACCATATGGGTAGAAGAAAGAGCAGTTAAGGAGTGTAGTTCAACTACAACTGCGAGTTTCATATTTGATGATATCATAACCAGGTTTGGATACCCAAAGATCCTCATGAGTGATAAAGGTACACATTTTATTAATAAAACTATTGAAGCCTTGACTCAGGAATTTGAAGTTCACCATCAGAAGAGCACTCCTTACCACCCACAAGTGAACGAGACGGTCGAAGCTTTCAATAGGATTCTGGAGACAGCGTTGACAAATATTTGTAGTGTAAACAAAGATGACTGGAATTTGAGACTACCAAGAGTATTATGGGCCTATAGAAGAACTTGTAAGAAGCTAACAATGTAGACCCCCATCAAGTTGGTTTATGGTCTAGAAGAAGTTGTCCCGATGGAATACTTGGTCCCTATCTTAAGAATCAAAACCTTTACAGATATGGATGACATTGGCGCTATCCAAGAGAGGCTTGTGCAGTTGGTCAAACTAGAGGAAGACCAATTTATTGCAGGATTCCATCAACAAGTCTATAAGGAATGAGAAAAGGCCTACCATGACAGGCATATTAAGAAGAAAGCATTTAAACAAGGAGATCTGGTATTGGTATACGATAGCAAGTTCATGAAGCATCCAGGTAAGTTCATAACACATTGGATGGGGTTGTATGAGGTTGCCTATGTCATGAAAGGAGGAGTTGCATAGTTGAAGACTTTGAATGGAGAATGGAAGGAAGGATTGGTGAATGGGAGGCGGTTGAAATTGTACTATGACAACCAACTGCCTCACATCTCTTGGTAAAAACAGAAGGAGAAGGGTATAGGTACCAGGTGAAGTTGAAATTGGGTATAAGACATAGAAAATACATCTTGCACATAGTGGGGAGGAACAGAGAAGAAATCACAGACTGTGTTGCGCAGTCTGCAATTGAAGCAAAGTAGAAGGTTCAAATCAGAGCTCCTCGGGAGGAGTCACGAGTGTTGGGGGTTTTGATACTGAGAGGGGGGTGAATCAGTATCAAGTAAAATTTAAAAACCATTTTCAACTTATACTTAAACCATTCAACTATATCCAATGAGAAATGAACAATAGTATAAGAGTTACACCAATACACTACAATACACCATGCACAATATATGAGAAATAATCAATANAGAGGAGGTATGGGTCGAGGTAGAGGTCAGAGCATTTGTTATAACTACACATAGCCAGGTCATTTGGAAAGGGACAGTCAGAACCCTTGTACCACTTACAGTTACTATAATTCATTTGAAAATATCATAGAATATTGCCCTACGTTGTTAACCAAACTTCACGAAAGACAAGGAGGAAATCAACAAGTATAGCTAATCACAGCAGAACCTCACGGAGCATATCCCAGAGTCATTGTTATCACTAGAGGAGGCACTGCTACCAGGGAAGATAGGGTGACTCCAGGGAAGACTACAGAACAATCATGAGTCAGAAAAGCTATGAAGAATACACAAGATTTTGATCCAAAGAGAGAGAAGCAGACATTTGAAGAGGCAAGAAAAGAGTTTAGAAGAGATTAGACTTCTTCATCAAAGGCACAACCAGAAGTGAGAGATAGTGGAATTCCTTTGGACTTTGATCAGTCTGCTTCACCTGGAGAAGAAAAAGAGGTAAGAAGACTCATGGAATTTTTATGCACTTGTATTAATTTGATAAAGGATGAGAGCATTGTACAAGATCTCCAAAACTTGATCAGGAAGTATGAGATAGGAAAGGTAGATCCTATACTGAATAAATAAGTACATCAACTATCCAAAAAGATAAGGACAAATAAGGAACTACACCTTAATGCTCAAATTGGAGAATATGATATAGATTATGTGGTCCTCGACTTAGGATCAGAGGTCAATGTTATGACAAAGTAGACCTGGGCACTAATGGAAAAACCTAAGTTGATTTATTCCCCCATTAGGCTTAGGATGGCCAATCAACATGATGTGATCCCCTTCGAAAGACTAGAAAATGTCCCCATGGACATCGATGGGGTCATAACATTTGCGGACTTCAAGGTGATTGAGATAGTCAATGATAGTTTTCCTTACCCTGCATTGTTAGGAATTTATTGGTCTTTTAACAATTCTATTCTTGTTGACTTGAATAAAAGAAGAGTGACATTTGAAGGAGATGGCCTTAGGGTCATTGCACCTATGGATCCTGATGAAGGTCCCAGATACACGGAGTCCATCAGAGAAGTGGACCGCGCATATGAGTGAAAGAATATATAAAAATTGGCCGCAAGACAACATGATTACATTAATCCTACAATAGATGCAGATTTAAGTTGGCAAAGTGACAGTGCATGCTCATCAGAGTCAGAAGAAGCACTAGAGTACTGGAAGAACAAGATGTATGAAGTTTCTGCATGGCGAAGTGCTAGATTGACCAGAGAAGTTCATTGGATCGACACAATAGTAAGCAATTTACCCATGTTTGATGGTTTAAATCACTTAGAAACTTTCAAAATTTGAAGAAACTGTACCAGTACAATAGAGACTATTGGCACTGGCCAAGGCTTTGAAATCTACTCCAACAATATGGTGGGGAACACATAAAATGAACATCATGAACTATATACAATGTCGCACTTTGATGACAACACGATTTTCTGAACAAGTCGAAGGATGTGAATTTAGGTACACAGGTCAAAGTTGCCCAAAAGACCATGTGCAAAGTTGTGAGGAGGCCTGGAGCTGCATTCCTCAAGTGTTGTAGGTGCATAAATTCATCAATACTATAGACACAACGCCTATCAACTAGTACCTTGAAGCAGAATTGCGCCTCACCACTGCAGATTGGCAAGGTATGACACAGAACTTCGTCGCTACATTCTTGTTTGAAATTCAGTACCCTACGGTAGATCAAGATTTATAGGTTGTAAGACAAAAAGTATTTGAGGAGGCACCTAGCCTCCCTGTGGATCAAGAAGAGGATGAATGGACTGCACCTCTTCAAAAATTGCAAGGATGTTATAATATCAATGTCGATGAAGATGATTATCCTAGGAAGGTGAACATCATAAAAATGGAAGGACATAGAAACATAGAAGGACCAGGAGTCGAACTACCTTTCATTGGAAAACCAATCAAAATTAATAAAGTTAATATTAGAACAGAGAAAGCATATAAGATTGCTAATATTCGAGATTACTTGGATGATGCCACTATTGATAAGATCACAGATTTACTGCATGAATATCAGGACTTGTTTCCAACCATGTTCATTGATATGAATGGAATTAAAGGGACCATGGGAGAGATGAATATCCCCTTGAAACCATATGCAAGGCTAGTTAAACAAAGACCTTACAGATTGAACCATAAATATAAGGAGAAAGTGAAGATTGAACTAGATAGAATGCTGGAAGAAAGAATCATAGAACCCGTTGAAGAGTTAGAATGGATTAGCCCTATGGTGGTATAGGATAATAAGACCAGAGAAATCAGGATCTACGTAGACCTCAGGAAGTTGAATGATGCATGTTTCCATGACCCATTCCCTACACCATTTATTGATGAAGTGTTAGATAATGTAAGAGGACAGGAGGTATATTCGGTTACAGACGGATTTTCAGGATACCATCAGATCATGATCGTCAAAGAAGATCGCTATAAGACCACATTTTCCACGGAATGGGAATCCTACTAGTATACAGTGATGTCGTTTGGATTGAAGAATGCACCAACCATATTTTCTAGGGTGGTGGTTAAAGCATTCAAGGAGTTTTTACATATATTTCTGGAGGCATATTTTGATGATTGGATTGTTTTTAGCTTATTGGAAAATCATATTGAATTTTTAAGGCTAATGTTTGATAAGTGCAGGCAATGTCAGATTTCCCTAAACCTAAAGAAGTGAATCTTATTTTCACCCTTTGGAGTGATGCTAGGCCATATTGTGTGTAAGCAGGGATTGCAAGTAGATCCATCTAACATTTCCATTATAGTTGATTTACCCCCTCCTACTTCAGTCAAATAGTTGTGCATTGTGTTGGACATACTGGATACTACAGGAAGTTCATTAAAGTCTATGCAGATATCACAACACCCATGGAGAATATTTTGAAGAAAGATTGTCAATTTCAATGGAGAAAGAATGTCAACAGAGCTTCGACACACTGAAACAGAAAATGGTTACTGTGCCTATTCTGGTTTTCCTAGATTGAAGAAAGGAATTTCATGTGCAGGTTGAAGCATATTCTATTGCATTGGGAGCAGTGTTAGCACAACCAGGAGCAAGAGATATTAACCACCCATTATCCTTTGCTAGCAGAAAGTTATCAATAACTGAGATAAATTACACCACCACTGAGAGAGAAGGCTTAGCCATGGTGTATGTGTTGCAGAAGTTTCTCCACTACTTGTTGGGAGGAAACTTTAAAATGTTCATTGATCACTCCGCGGTGAAATACCTAGTCAACAATCTAGTGTTGGGAGGAAGAATATGTACATGGCTTTTTCTATTTCAGGAATATGATTTTGAGATCGTGGTTAAGACAGGGAGAATGAGAAAAGGACCTGACCACTTGTCGAGGTTGGAACATGGAGAGGAACCTACTATTTTGGAGGATACACTATCAGATGCATAGTTGATGGCCAGTATAAAGGTTGATGATCATTTCACTGAGATAGTCCAGTTCTTGTCAACGGGAATGGCACCTAGTGAATACACAATCACCCAAAAGAAATAGTTGGTAGTGCATGTTGGAGATTTTCACTTATAGTTGGACAAATATACAATATGGGACCTGATGAGATCCTAAGGAGATGTGTCATGGAAGAATAAATACCACTGATTTTAGTAGAACATCATGAAGGCATTGCAGGAGGACACTACGCTAGAAAAGGAACAATGAAAAAGGTTCTTCAAGCTGGCCTCTGGTGGCCTAGTTTACAGAGAGATGATAAAGACTACAACAGATCTTGTGATGTATGCCAAAGAGTTGGGAAATCGTCCAGAAGAAATGACATTCCATTAGCACCCTAGCTAACCTTACAATCATTTGAGAAATGTCCTATTGACTTCATGGGACCTATAAACCCACTAGGGAAGCGCATAGGAATTAGATACATCATCATTGCGACAAAATATTTGACCATATGGGTAGAAGAAAGAGCAGTTAAGGAGTGTAGTTCAACTACAACTGCGAGTTTCATATTTGATGATATCATAACCAGGTTTGGATACCCAAAGATCCTCATGAGTGATAAAGGTACACATTTTATTAATAAAACTATTGAAGCCTTGACTCAGGAATTTGAAGTTCACCATCAGAAGAGCACTCCTTACCACCCACAAGTGAACGAGACGGTCGAAGCTTTCAATAGGATTCTGGAGACAGCGTTGACAAATATTTGTAGTGTAAACAAAGATGACTGGAATTTGAGACTACCAAGAGTATTATGGGCCTATAGAAGAACTTGTAAGAAGCTAACAATGTAGACCCCCATCAAGTTGGTTTATGGTCTAGAAGAAGTTGTCCCGATGGAATACTTGGTCCCTATCTTAAGAATCAAAACCTTTACAGATATGGATGACATTGGCGCTATCCAAGAGAGGCTTGTGCAGTTGGTCAAACTAGAGGAAGACCAATTTATTGCAGGATTCCATCAACAAGTCTATAAGGAATGAGAAAAGGCCTACCATGACAGGCATATTAAGAAGAAAGCATTTAAACAAGGAGATCTGGTATTGGTATACGATAGCAAGTTCATGAAGCATCCAGGTAAGTTCATAACACATTGGATGGGGTTGTATGAGGTTGCCTATGTCATGAAAGGAGGAGTTGCATAGTTGAAGACTTTGAATGGAGAATGGAAGGAAGGATTGGTGAATGGGAGGCGGTTGAAATTGTACTATGACAACCAACTGCCTCACATCTCTTGGTAAAAACAGAAGGAGAAGGGTATAGGTACCAGGTGAAGTTGAAATTGGGTATAAGACATAGAAAATACATCTTGCACATAGTGGGGAGGAACAGAGAAGAAATCACAGACTGTGTTGCGCAGTCTGCAATTGAAGCAAAGTAGAAGGTTCAAATCAGAGCTCCTCGGGAGGAGTCACGAGTGTTGGGGGTTTTGATACTGAGAGGGGGGTGAATCAGTATCAAGTAAAATTTAAAAACCATTTTCAACTTATACTTAAACCATTCAACTATATCCAATGAGAAATGAACAATAGTATAAGAGTTACACCAATACACTACAATACACCATGCACAATATATGAGAAATAATCAATA
>JZKD02S1842751.1:0-12619 GCA_000966675.3 Picea glauca
ACCACTTTCCATGAATAGAAAGTTCTCCAATACTTTATCATTTAAATATTCCTTCTTGATTTTTTCACTTTACTTTATCATTTAAATAATCCATCTTGATTTTGTCACTTTACTTCTTTGACCTTTTGGGGCTTCAAGCCATCATATGGGGGTCCTCCAACTTCATAAGGTCACAACTCTCAAACCGTGAGGAGTTATGTGACATTCCACATACCACCAGAAATGGCATGTCAAGCACTATCCATCTAGGATAGTTTCAGCAACAACTTCATTGATCTTCATCTCATTATTCCACATGCAAGCATGGGTCCTCCAACGTTTCTTCTAGGATAACCCAATCCGTAAATCGTCTTCCCGTGAGGGATTTCACCATAAGGGGACCACTTTGGAGTTAATCCATTTGTGCACCTTATCAACCATGATAAGACAATAATTATTCATCTTGGCACCACTGCATCATGTATCAATGACAATTGATTGATCCATCTTCATCAATGCATCATATCAATGATCCATCTTTATCAATTGAGTTCCACTTGGACATATATCATTCTCATCAAGTGCATCATATCAATGATCCATCTTTATCAATTGGTTTCCACTTGGACATATATCATTCTCATCAAGGGCATCATATCAATCAATTACTTGACATCAATCAAACCAAACCATTTACATCAATGACATATGATCCAACAATATCCTAAATAATCAAACCATTGGCATCAATGACAACATGATCCAACAGAGAATTATGTGATGAATGAATTAGAACTTGTTGTAGTAGTGCAAGCGATGAGAATTTGGAGAGATTACTTGGTCGGAAGAAAGTTTGAACTGAAGAGAAACCACAATGGACTTCAACATATATTTATGAAAATTAATTTGAATACTAGATAGAGAAAATGGTCAAAATTATTGAGTGAGCATGATTTCAACATAATATATATTAAATGAATGTTAAACAAGGCAGTGGCTTCCTTGAGTAGAAGACCTCATATCTTCTCATTTTTACCTTTACAAACGAATCTTAGAGAAAATAAATCAAAATTACAAGGAAATGACACATGGTATGCAGAAGTAAAGACAAAATTAGAAAATGAAGTAATGATAATTCCCAAGTATGAGGGATATGCTTGGAATAATGATGGATTATTGAGATTTCATAGAAGGATTTATGTACCTCCAAATGAAAAAAAATTATAAATGGATACTCATGAAAGCACACATGACAATATATATTGTTCATCCTAGTGTTAAAAGGATGTATGTGGATCTAAAATCGTTATTCTTTTAGAGTGGAATGCATATTTGTGTAGTAGATTACATGGATATATGCCTATAATGTCAACAAGTAAAGGTGGAGCATCAACATTTAGTAGCATGTGCAATACTAGAATCGAAATGGGAAGTCCTTTCAATGGACTTCATAATGGGATTACCTATGATATCAAGACATGATTCAATATCAGTAGTAGTGGATACTTTGACAAAGAGTGCGCATTTTATTCCAGTAAAGAATATCTATCAAACACTTGAAATAATAAGAATTTTTGTAAATGAGATAGTGAGATTACATGGAATTCTGAAATAACATAATTTTGGATAGAAGTTCAATATTTATGGAAAGGTTTTGGACTATTTTTCAAAAAGCCTTGGGAACATAACTTAATTTGAGTGCAGAATATCATCCTAAAACAAATGGACAGACAAAAAGAGTAAAATAGGTATTAGAGGGTATGTTGCATACGTATGTAATGGACAAGCATAATCGTGGGGAAGAGTAATTACCTTTTGTGGAATTTTCATATAAGAATAGTTATTGGAGTTCAATAAAGATGGCACCTTTCAAGTTTTTGTATGGTAGGCCTATAAAATTCCTCTTAGCTGGGAAAGACTTGAAGGTGGATTTATGGTTGGACTTGAAATGATTCAAGAAATTGAAGAGAAAATGAAAACAATCAAGAAAAGATCAAAATAAAATCAAAATAGATAGAAAGTTATGTGGATACACATAGAATATATAGAAGTTATAAAAAAGGAGATAAAGTGTATTTGTGAGTTACATAGAAAAAAACTTCGATTAAATTTGGCAAGGAAGCCAAGTTGTCACCATTATATGTGGGGCCATTTAAGATCACTAAATTATTAGGAATGGTCGTTTTGTTGGGTATGTGTTATATTCTTTGCATGTGTGTGTGTGGGTGAGTCAGGTTCGACAATTGCGTCTGACGATCCCTCACACTGGTGATTTGTTTGTGCCATGTGCGTCAGGCGCTTTCCTAGGGGGGTCCCAAGGGGGGGGCAGGTATGACCCCCCCTGGTTACGCGCAACATTCGACAACAGGTAGTAGCTCGGGGCAACGCCCTGAATATTTTATTTTTTTGGGCGGTTTTTGCTATTTTTAGCGGATTTTGCTATTTTTAGCGGTTTTGTAAATTAATCCCGGAATAAGGGATTAGGGTTTTGGTATCTACGGAATACCTAAAAACATTGTATATATTGTATGGTGAATGGTGAAATTCGATATAATGAATATAAGATAGGTTTTCCCGGTTGAGGGTTTTCGGTATAAAATCTTTGTGTACTCTGTGTATGAGCCATTGATTAATTTTTGTCTTGCTTAAGAATCTATATGCATTGCTTTACTTCGCAGGTTTAAAACTTACACGTTTATCATATTGCATTTCCATCATCTCTAGATCATATGCATGATCTTGTTCATGTGTCTTCTTTACATCATTACATTTCATATCCTTCTCATGTTATTAATCTAAGTCAATTCTAGATGTCAAATGAGGGGCCTTGAAGACTAAAATAATTTGCATATTGGAATAGTGAACTCAACAACTTCAATTTCATTTGGTCAAGCAGGTAAAGTTCTAGTGGGATAGTTATAGTCCTAGTTTGGATACTTGGGAGGACATGACTATTTATTTTAGAAATTTTGGATAGAGTTTTTTTGAAGAGGGGGGTGTATGTAGTGCCCTAATTTCCTTTGAATCTATTTGACTTATATGTTGTTATTATTTTAGAGCATTATAGTTACAAGAATGACCCATTTGGTTGATAGATACATTTATGGATGATGTGATCTAGAATTTTGATTTGATAGGGTTTGATTATTTCTTGATGCGTACATATATCTTTTATGATTTATGCTTTGATAACCTTGTGTTGCTATGGAATTTTGAAAACGAATACATGGTTACATGATGAAATCAATTATGTTATATGATGCCACTAATGATTTGTCAAGTGTGAAAGGAAGAACCACAAGTGTATATGGGCTCCAGATTGATTTAGGTATGTGGACCTAGGATAGGTTTGGATTATGTATGATTGACATGTATATGACATTGTTTATTGTTTATTGTTTATTCATGACTATTAGGTAGTTCTATTTGATAAGTTTTTCTCTAGATGTGTGCAAAGATAGGGAAACATTTTCCAAATAATATTACACATGGATAGAGGGTTTATGAAAAATTGGGACATGATGAGTACCATTTGGAAGAGGAGGTCTAGGTTACTTATTCCTTCCTACTAGCCTTCATGTCATGTAAAGGGTTGAAAAACATATGTTCTATGTTTTTTCCTAGAGGATATATATTTTCGTAGGGGTAGGCTACATATTCAGTCACCTACAGGGTCTTGTTGAGGGGTGTGGAATAAGGTGTCAATCCTTATTCCTTAGTGACCATTAGTCTCTCACTAGTGGTGAATGAGTTGGGTTAGTTAAGTCCCAACCATGACACTTCCCCCCACCATTGAAAAATGATACTTGAAGAGCATCCATGAACATGGCACCCTTGGTACATACCAGTAGGTAACATTTCAAGGGCATGTAGGGGCACGACACCCTTGGTGTCATGCACTTGAATATTTGTAGAGGTTATGTCTAGGACTTAGTGCAAGCTACTTGAAGAGTTGTTCTGATCATGTTTAACTCTTGGTATTGAATACTTGAAGGCTCCAAGTTAACTTGGTCTCACCCTTGGTATTGACTTTGATTCAATTTATTTATACTTTAGCGAAAAGTAGCCTTTGGAATATTCATTTTATTTTAGCATGGGAAATCAAATGAACTTGCATAAGTAGTTTGATTGATCATATAGACTTATGCACATTTTGTAAAAAGGTAATATAACTTACTTTTATTGGAAATGGAAATGCATTTAGAAAAAGGGTGAGTTAAATATAAAGAAAGTGATTTCATTTAAATAGAAAATAACAATTTCATCTGCACTCATTCAATGAGGAAAAATAAAATGGACCTAGGGAACTAAGAGTAAAAATAGGAGAAGAGGTTGGGATGTGATGACTAATATCTATTTTTCATTTTAAATAAAAGAATTACTTGTGCATGGAGTGTGGGTGAATAATATGCAATCAGTAATTAAAATAATTAGTACTTTTCATGAGATGGACAAATGGCACGAGCCTCAAAGGATATATAAGAAAGTAGGAATGAGCTTGATAGCTCACCTTCTTGCACCCTAATGTTGGATGGATGTTGTAATGCTCAAAATTTTCTTGGTGAGTTGGTGTTGAGTTTGGTCTCAAGAATGTTCTAGTACCACATAGGTGGGAACCTCAAACGCTCTAGAGGAGCCACACATTCTACATGCTATTTATGTACTCTTCTCATACAACCCATTGCAATTCTAGGGCCCCTATGAAACAAGAGTACCCATTTTGGAGTTGTTAGGGTGGTCAGCCAATAAGAAAATTATATATTTGGAAAAGGATAATTGGATGTTATACTTGGAGCAAGCTTGGAATTGAAGAATCACCAGGGAGGATCTTTTACAACCTTCTAAAAATTTTGAATGATTGCTTAATAAAAATTTTAGAAAGCAAATTTCAAATTATTTTTCTATATGGACTTATTTGGCCGTAATATTCCTTAGGGAAAATAGCGGTGAGGATGTGATTCTCATTTAAGAAACTTGTTTTCACATCCTATTGTGGCCTATCCACTACTTCCCAACTCAAAATTTGGGTTTTGAAGGAAAGTTTTCTAGTTTTTCCACCTAACAAAAAATGTAATAATTATTTTTGTATGGAATGTGTTGAATCGCTTTTAATATACCCTTGAATTTCTTTTGCATTTGATCCAAACCCTCTCTAGTACTCGAAGAGGATTTTGATTGCTTTCGAAACAATTATAAAGTTATATTCTTGATTGATTTTTACTAGATTGTTGTATATTACTTGTTGTTGAATCCATCTTTATGAAGGACCATCAAGATATTTGGAGCCTTATTAAGCTGAAAAAGTATTAATTTATACTACATTTTATATATTTGAGGAAGTTTTAGATATTTGAAAGAGTTTTGTTACCTCGGTTAAGGGAATGATAGTTCCTTGTAGATAACATTTTCAATATTACCATAAAGAGTAGCAAAGGATCATTGGAGGACAAGCAGAGGCATAATCATTGTCGTCTAAATATTTGTCTCAATTAAATAGGTAATTGAGTCAACCTATTACTTGTTACTTATTCCTTAGTTGTGATTGAAGTGTTCAAGTGAAATTGGTTTATTCATAAGCATAGTGCTAGTATTGTGAATTTGAGAATATATAATCATACATAACATTATATCAAAAAAACGTTATTGTTGAAATCAATCTTATTCTTGAGTTATTATTATTAACCCCCATGGAGTTATGAGTGGATTATATGACCAAGGGATCAAATTGATGAGTTATTATTAGAGTGAATCTTAATTGCAAATGTTGTATTTTATGTTGTTACTCTTATTACTATATTGATTTTGTATTAAAAAACATATTTCCGCTTTTGCACACTGCATTCTTTGTTTTAAGATCATTTCTAGAAAGAGTGTTACAGTCAAACCCTTTATTTCATTGTAGTTGAGCAACCAAACTAAAGGGGCAATATTATTGTGATGTTTTGATTAGTCTAGTTGTAAAATGTTTTGTCATATTTAATATACATAATATTGATTATAAGATTTTGTTTAATTTGTCTAATTGTTGTCTACTATTTTGCATATATCTACTCATATGGTAATGAGGGGATTCCTCCCCAACTTGACATGAATATGGACAAGGTTGATGAGCCACCTAGAGAAAAAATACTTGTCATGTGCCAAATGTGACTAGATCTCTAATATCATCACTATGTCACTAATTAGATGTGTATTTTGATGGATAGGTATGGAGTCAAACTAGTTCAATCTAGAGTAATCAAGCAAGATCCTATGCTTGAAAGGATCTCTATGGGCCTTCCTCAAGATATAAAATTATCGTTTCAACATATTATTGGTATCCTTGAAGGATTGCATAGGGTTAGGACAGGGGATGAATAATCTATAATATGTGATCATCTATCTTTTTTTCTTCTATGTATTTTGATGATGAGACATCTAAGGATTCTCTTCATCCATGTTCTCCCCCAACCACACCACCATTTTCTCCTACTACATCACACATTGTTCCACCCACCACACCACCTATGAATCCACCTACTACACCAGCTACAACTCCATCAACTAATCTTCCTATTGGTCCACCTTCTACACTATCCAATGATCATGTTGTGACCCTAACTACATCGACTCATTAAATCATGGATATCTTTTTTCCAAAAAAAAAAAAAAAACACACATATTTCTATATTGAGATGAAAAAAATATACATGTGTTATGTCATACTGAGACTCTAAAAAAATATCAAAAGCCTTCATATTATGCAATCCTATAGGATTTCCTAGACACTAAATGAACTACCTCCTTCTAACATACTTCAAGTTTTACAATTAGACTCTTAAACATGGAAATTTTACAACATAATTGCTTCCAAAACAATGATCCAACATACATCACTACAATAAATTCATTAAAAATAGATTGAGTAGAAGACGTATATTGGATATTTCCATCTGTTACTTCTACTAGCTCCATCAATCCCTCTTGCATCCTTAGTGCTTCCATGGAAATAAATCAACCTTCATATTTAGGTCCTTATAGACATGATGAAATGATAATGAAGTGAATTTTTCCTTTCCTATCCGAGTCTATCCATTAATGGTACTTGCAACAATTTTTTCTGAATGAAATTTCCATTTACCCACTTCACAATTAGTTTGAGTCTCGTATCACCTCTAGGCAATTTGAACCTTTATGTATTTCTATTTTCTAAGTCAACCAAAGAGAAAAAAAATTATACTCTACTATTTTATGTCTCTTATAACTACTTTGATACTAATATCATAATCATCTCTTAAAAATATGGTGTCTCCTACTCCACAATTGTTGAATAACCTTGACAAACCCCATATAAATAAGTCTACATTGTTGTTTTATCTATATCTAGAGATTTTATTATTATTTATTTATTTTCCTTCAAAGGTTTCTATATCACTCCATATGCATATCTAATATAGCGACAAACTTGAATATTAATGAGATATTTGTTTTGAAATGTCTTTTCATTTCTTGCTAGCCAAATTTCCCAAATCATTGTACAAGGCAGTGATTTATGGCTTCTAACATACCCATCCTTATGCTATTTCTCCTCACATTTATGTAATGTATTCTATTTGCATTTACCTTGACCATCAATTAATTTCAGAGCCTCCTCCCATATTTCTTTTCTAAATGGGAAATGTACAAACAAATGATCAAACTACTACAATATAGGGCTATTGCTTTATTAGTTTGCATCACTATAGCCCTGAAGCCCCTAAGTTTATTTTTTTGTTGGTGCACATTAGATTTTCACATTATGTTTGTGTGTCTTGTTAGTATCATTCTTGCATTGTATTTGTACCATAGCCACAATGCTATAAATATCAAAACATATGCTATTATCATTTTCATCAAGATTGTGTCATGTTATGTTGCATTGAGTGTATGTGTTGTCTTGGTGTCAATTGTGCATCACATGAAATGATCTCTCATTTCTTGCATCATTTTATCATCTCTTAGCATCAAAATAACATCGTGTTCATAGCCATATAGTGTCCTATTAACAACATCATGAAGTCCATGATAAAGAAACTAGTTTTTTATGAAATTGTTGTCGTATGTGCACACAACTTTGATGTCATTCATGTTAACGGGTTCCAATTAATCATTGACAAGAGTGCACTATTAAAAACCTGATGTGAAGGATAATAAGGTAAATTCTAAGGGAATGTTATAACCTAATGTGAAGAATCATAAGCCTACTGTGAAGGTTTTAGTTTTTGAGGGAAAATGGAGGAGAGAAAACAAATAAAATAGGAAGGAGACATTTAGAGGAAACAATAATACCATATCTTACACATTTTTATACAATCAAATAACATCACACTTGGTGCACCAAGTGTATTACAACGAGGGATAATATATACATTTCTATGAAAATATGTTGTGATTCTACTCCATGAAATAAAATTACAACTGAGAAATTAGGAAAACAAACATATCCTCCATGTAACCCATCTCTTCTTTTCTTCAAAGTTCAAGATAATACACTACATTGAAGAAGAAAAACAACATCCATTCAAGTTTCTACTAAGTACCTAGTGTTGTGATATACCAACTAACCTAGATTCATGCTAAACAATTCTTCCTTATCACTAACTTATTTGATTTTGGTGGGCTTAATAAAACCTTCATATCCTCAAATAACAACCTTTCAGTTTCCAAAGGATTCAATCTTTCCCAAAACACATATTTGTTAATAGTACTCTAAGAGTTTATATTATGGACTAGGCGTTTGAGTTTTCATCATCAAAGAGATGAGGGGCGTGAACATACTCAATGACATATCTAGGAATAAAGACTTATTTTTCTTGCCTTCACCCTTCTTGTCTTCAACATCACCTTTGGATCCATCACATCCCTTCTCATTGTCGTCCCCTTCCTTCTTCTTTTTCACCACCATCCTTCTTAACCCCACCACCATTCTTCTTATCTACACCACCACCACCTCCCTTCTTCTCTTGTTTTCTCTATCACTCCCATCCTTCTTGTACCCTTCCTAATTATCTTCATATTTCTTCTATAGGATGATCTCCATATAATTCCTGGACTTTTGTGGAGATGTAATGTCTTATAGTTACTAGATGGAACACATGTAAGGATTAGAGTGGGTTATACAATTTTTTTTGTTTTTGGTTGACCAAGGAGGGAGCTTCCAGATCTAGAATCCAAGCAAAGAAACATTTTTATTTTCTTGCAATTAGTATATTAATAAGTAGAAATCATGTTGGGGACAGTTGTGGAAACCATGCATCATATATGTGTTTATATGCTTAGCTAATTCACGATCATTGTGCCATTCATGATGTTGAATGTGGTGATTGGAATCATTGTTGAATTAATTCTAGATAGGGAAAATTTCAAGAACCATTCTGTGTATACAAATATAATAAATGGGTGAATCCCCATGATACATAGGAAAATTTGAAGGATCTTTTATCAATAATGTAAACTGTAGATATATATTTTTGGCAAATCTTTCACTAAATTATAAAATCTTGTAAATTCTTAGTGAAACTTTCACTGAATTATAAAAAAATGTAAATACTTGCCAAATATTTTACTGAATGTCATTGCCACAATAAAGGTTTAAATGCTCTTGCCACAATATCGTGGGTGTCAACTTAACAAAATATGAAAAACTATAAATTAACATAATTTCAGTTGAAATGTTCTAACTATGGAAATTACAACATATGGCACATATATAAATGTAGAACATATCATGAAACAATGAGAAATATGATACCAATACAATTGTTTCATTTAATGTGATATATGATTACAAAGTTGCTTTGTTGCATGCTCAAATCCATCTCCACCTCTACTTGGATGATTCATTAAATGTGGTGCAAAATTAACATATGCAAATATGATGTAAAATTAAATGTCAATCATGATTACTATACTAAATAAGATGAAAAACATTTCCCGATCATCATGTATTATTAGATAATGCAATATTCATGAAGATTTTGGACTTGTAAATACAAAAGATAATTTATTCCCTTGGTGGAAAAAATGGTAGCAATACAAAAATTACGATACAAGTCCAAAAAATGACAAAGAAATTCCAACCATTGTACATTACAACACTACATTCCTGAAATCATATTAAACACTATACAAATAAAATCCCTGAGAAATACCTTCATCTACAAGGGATACCCTTTGGAAGTATCATATTCATAAATCTTGGAGCTTAAAAGAACATTTAGGCTTTAACATCTTCTTCAACTAGTATTGTTGGATGCTTGGACAAATCCTTAGATTTTATTTTTTTAAGAAAAATATCGTCGAACATTTTGTAGTGCCCAAACCTTCATGACAAATTCATTGGAAATCCATAAAAATCATTTTGTAAAATAGAATTAAAAGTGATGAAAAAAATTAGCAAATCAACATAATATAGAGAAAAAGAATTTTGATAATGATGATATACAAGTTATTGATAAAGGAGAGGTTTTAAAATTTGGTAGTGGTACAATTGTCCATAATGAAGTTTTTCACATATTCATGATGTAGTGGTCAAAAGAATACCAAAAACATTGGGAAAAAATAAGTAGTGATACTAAGCATAGATCATTACAAAATATACATAGAAGCTTCTAATATTTATAATCTAATGATATATAGGCTCTTCATAGATTCTCTAAAACTATAGAGGAGGAGATACCATATCTAGTGAAATATTTTTGAATTAGTCTTGTATGTACTCACTCATGTTTCTATTACTTCAGCTTTTATATCCAGTATGTATTGTCATTGAATTTGATAAGTGACTTCATTTTCTATGGCTTTGAACAAATTTAATTAGAACATCACAAAGCTCACTAAGGAAGGCAAAGACTATAAGAAAAGAGCATATGATATTGACAAATTTGTATTTAAAAAGATTGTGAATGATTTCAAAAAGGACAAGAGAATCACCGAATAGAAGAAAGCACAAGAGTGGACCCTAAGACCCCACAACAAAAAGGCACAAAGGTAATAAATAATATATGCTTGTAGTTATTGATTTCGATATGGTTGTATTTATTTATTTTGATATTTTTTTAACTCGTTATCTTTCTTTTGTAATCTTGGAATACCATTGACCTACCATTGGGGTCATTTGTCAGACATTGATAAACTTAAATGATCTTATATTTTCTTATGTATAGGCATGAATAGATACCAATAAATTAACGACACATTATTCGAGTCAAGTCGGGAGGTCCATGATTAGAGGGTGTTTTGTAAGTTTATTAATATAATCTCAACAGTAAGATTTTTGTGGGAGGGATTGTTTGGAGGATTCAGAGGATCCACCGTATTGATTATCGGAGGTCGACGTTTCGAGTCCATATCAGGACCCATCATTAGGACATATAAGTCTAGGTAAAGATAAACCTGAAGAGAAGAGATAAATAGTGAACCTACAGGAGGTGGAGAAGTCTAAAGTCTAAGGTCGGTTCTAAAAATCTAGAAGTATTTTAAAAATATTAGGGTTTTAATAAATTATTAATTAAATTGTAAGATTTTTAATTAATTTTAATACAATTTTAATAATGCCATAATTAAAATAAATTCTTGATTCATGTAATGATAAGTAATTGTATTAATGTAATGATAATTAATTGTATTTAACGTAATGATTATTGATTCTATCAATTTATTAATTGTATTAATTTTATTAATGTGATAATCATTAATCGTATTAATTGTATTAATGTAAAAGAGTATTAATGAAGGTTTATTGATGTAATGATAAGAATAACTTTTTTGTTATTATTTTAATTTTTTATTTATTTTTAATTTTTAGGATTAAAGGGAAAATTAGAGGGAGGGGTGATTAATATTGCAAAGTTGTTTTTTATTTTATAAAAAGGGCGTCAGGGGGGTGGGGTTTACAAAAATCAGGTGTTTGATTGAAAGGAGGAGGTGAAATAGAGGAACCTAGGTTTTAGGGTTAAAGTGTAAATTATTCCATGTGTCTCTCTTGGATTAGAGTGTTAGAATATAGAGGATTGTGCTCGTTTAACCATTGACGATACCCTCGTCACCCAACCACGGGCCTTAATCCACCCTCCGAGCACCTTGACCTTGACCGAGAAGAGAATTCGGGCTGCAATCTATAGCCAAGAGAGGCTAAATGCGCCAAGCAAAAGAATAGAAACTAAACTAAACAGATGATCCCACCCAGAAGCTAGCGCACCACTCTCCCAACTTTCCCAGAAAACCTGCGCACCAAACTGTTGTTGCCTGCAACTGCCTGCGCAGATATTGCTCTCACTGCAACTGCTGAGATGACAAATAATGAAACTGGTGCCCTGTATTTATAGTGGACTTGTCAGTCTAACTGGGGCCAGCCTGGCCAGTCTAACTGGGCCGACTTCTCCTTCTGGGCATCAATAAATTCAATATAAATATATTTGTTCAGTCGACAACTTGTCTAGGGTTTCCTTCAATTCTTTGCTTCCTTCCGAAGGATTCTAATCTCATCATAGGTCATAATAGAGGTTTATACCTCCCAAAGCTACCATAATATTAACACTCCCTCCTAGCTAGGGAGGTATGGTCTTGAGCACAACAGACCATTCAACTGGTAGCACCACGAGCACCTGTCATTATTATCCGA
>JZKD02S1842751.1:32573-53770 GCA_000966675.3 Picea glauca
TTGATGCTTTCCACCTTTTAACACTTTCTTTATTGATTTCATGATACAATTCCTACATTTTTGCATCGATGGTGTCTTTTGGATCGAAAATAATTGTTGCTTTATTTATGTGATCTCCTATTGGTCAAATGGTTGTAAATACCTTCGGTCCTTTGACCCTCTTTTCCTTGGATTTTCCATGAGCTTTTTGTTTATGCAGGCGAGGCACTAGTGTAGTGGTTGAGTGTGTTGTTCCTGAGTGTTCTAATGGCCAATTGCGGGGTTCCATTTTAACAACATGTTATTGATGATGGCCTAACTAGCTTTGTTGAGATGGTAGTTGATCAGTCAACTGGTATTGTTGATCATTTGTCTAGTTGGGTTGGTTGGTTGGATGGTCTTATTGTTTGTTCTTCTCATTCTATTTTCGATGATCTTCTGTGGGATGACTAGATGGTTTCTACAATTGAGTTGGTTGATTTGGTTCAGTAAACTAGTGTGAAGTAATCGACTATTGTGGCATTTATTAGATTATGGGGGTTAGAACTAGTGGGGAGGGTTCCTTTGGGTTGATGGTGAACTGAGTCGCCCATGTTGGTTTGATCTTTATTTTTCGATATTCTTTCTTCTTTTTCTTAACTTCATTGGCGGTGAATTATATTGCTTTAGTTTCTCTCTCTACTTGTTGTTGTTGTTGGGTTCTTTCCAATTGGATATGGACCTATCTTTCAACTCTAATGTTGTTTTGCAATGATTTAACCATTTTTTCTTTTTCTTTTTTCAATATATTTTGCATACCATGGTCCAACACTTGAATCTAGTGCATGTTTCCTCTTCTTGGCTTGTTCCCTGGTTGCTTTTCATTTATAATCATTTTTTTCTATTAACACCTATTGTGCGACTTGATCTAGATTTTTCTTAAGTCGAGGTTCTTAAAAATCAATCTTCTTGACTCCTTGAAGGAGAGTTTGCAAGTCATCTTTGATTGATTGACTATCTGATTCAACCTTTATTTCCACCTATGTTGTATTCTTCTAAGCAGTCGACTTTATCCTTGGGGATTTGGTCGTTAGTGCCTATTTTACCATAAAAGGTATGGTGTAGGGTGTTTCTTCATGTTCTTGTTCAAATTATATATTTTTCAATGTTGTGATTATGTCGGATATATTGGTTTTTTCAAGTGGGGGTATTGATGTGATTATGTTTGTTTGTTGAGAGACTTCATAAAAAAAATGTTGAACTGTGGCTTCCCAGTTGATCTAAAAATACCAAATGAGTTATGATACCAACTTGATTCAAAATATCAACAAAAACTCTGATACCAATTCAACCCAAAAATCCTTAGATGCCAATTAGTTCATATGCATATACTAAACATCTGACGAGATTTGAGAATATAAATGAAGATCGCTTGAGTATTTGCAAAATATCATGTGTATGTCTTACTTATCCATAAACCCATAAACTGATGATTAATTTGAACTGTAAATGAGATGACAAAGTAGAAAATAAAAGAACTCAAAATACATATATAATTGACATACATCACTGCATCTTCAAAGTCCCTTTAAATAGCACGATTGTTCTTCATCATCTCAAAATTCTAAATTGCATTACAATATGGTTTATGTTAGCATTGAAAGTCACACTTTGATCGCTAAAGTGTAAGCTCAACACCCATCAGTAAGTTTAAAGATAATTTTTTATGATAATGTGGCAAATGGATACAACTAAGTAAAACAGTGTCAATCACAGTAAGTTCCAGATAAAATGCACCAGCAAATGAGGTTTTGAGAAACTTAGATCAGGGTTTAAATAATAAGATGCATAGGGGGGAAGACTTCAGTAAGAAAGGTGAAATGTATCTACCATTTACATTAGGTAATACTAGTAGATATATGAAGAAAACCTTCTAAAACGAGAACTTATTTAATCAAAAGGGAAAACTCTGATAAAATCAATAACAACATCACAAAAAATCCTTCATTGCAATACAGCTACAATAGATCAATTGAAACCTTCAACAGACTACAAATCAGAGTAAGACATAAACAAGATGATAGGGGAAAAAAGACGGATTTCTATTAGCCAAAAAGTCTCAGGTCTAGTACATAAAATCAGAGATGTCTCTGTTACATTCACAACATCAAAATATGAGTCTCATCTCAACCATTCGAACCTTTTTCAGTCTTACTATGCCTATCTTATAGTCTAGACTATTAATGGCAACTTTACAATCTGAATAAAAAACTTATCCTAGGATCCATGTGCCCTCAAAGTGATGTGGCAACAGATGGATAACATAAAATAACAAAAATGCTAAAATATAGGCTAATGTTGGCAACGTCCATAACATTTTCTTTATGGCTGATGAAGTGTCCCTTTGAGTGCATCTTCCTTCGGTAGGTGGCCTCCTAGATTGCAACTGAACCTTAGACAATTGTCATGCATTCATCTAACCATCTGGCAGTTGCTTATTCCTCCAAAACCTATATAACAAGAGTTCGCAACACAGTTTGCAGCGCCAACCTGTATCATCTAGTTCATAGCGCCAGACGCTGCAAAATTTCCTGTAGTAGCTCATTGCATTTAATAAAACCCAAAAACATCCCAAAAAAATATCTCCAGTGCTTCAACTATTGTAATCAACTCATAATATGGTATATGACTTGAAGAGATCATCCCAAACTTAAAAATGATTTATAAGGAATAACCATCCTCAAAAATTTCAAAAATGTATAAACAAGAAATTGTCAAAACTGATATTGTTTAAGGAAGTTCATCTTCTTCATTTTCTGATTTTGGAGCTCCTCCTGGTTGCAAATTTAGCTAACATATCTAGATTCCTCTTGGCCAACTCCTCTTTGAAAGGTTACAGCTCCATCTTTAGCTTTCTGATTTATGCCCGGTAAGATTTGTTATGTCTGTATAGGTTTTTGAGCTTCTTGTGGAGGGGCCGAAACCTTTTGGATATAAATACGTCTTTGTCAACAGTTTCATGATATAAGTCCATGAGTCCCTTGAGCTTCTTCTTTGTAACCAACTCCCCCTTCTTCATTTCATCAACTTCAGCCCTTGCCTCTTTAAGTTGTCTTTTGAGCCTCTTAAAAGTAGGATTGTTCTTTTCTTGAGGAGTAGTGATGTCAATGATTTCAACAGGTTTTTCAACCTTTATAAATTCACCTTTTCTTTGGGCTGAAACTCCTACTGCATCATCCTTCACAAGAATCTCTTGCTTGGTTGTTGCTCTAGTAAGAGGCCTCCTAGATTTGACCTTTTTAGCTGCACTGGGTGAAGGGAATATCGGCCCTTCCTCTAAAACATGTAGCTTTAGTTGAAGGAACCTCTACTAGACTGAGATCTGGCATAGGTGAAGTTTCTCTTTGTGAATATTGTGAAGGTCCTCCTCCTTCATGATCCTTTATTGTTTTATCATCTCTAGCAATATTAGTGCTCTTTCTTTTCTTGTTCATTTCTGAATTTACAGTCTTGTCAATATGAAGAGGGATTTTCATTTTAGACTCAGGAGTGGGAGCAACATTTAGTTGGAAGTGTGAATAAGTAACAAATGCTTCCCAATCAATGTTTTTCTTTCTCAATTCCTCCATTACCAACATCTTTATAAGGCCTGAATGGAAGACACTTGTATCAATTGCTTTTGATTTAGCTTGGACCCTATCATACATTTTGCCAATACTTCTAAATAGGCATAAAGGGAGATCCATGGCATGTTTACCTGTGAAGTGTAGCAGTAGCCTTATATGGTATTGATATATCATGTTAAATATCCCTTCACACGTGAAATATATTTGAATCATCTTCAACATCTTATCAAAACCCTCCAACATATGATTTATGGGCACTCCCTTTGACAAATTGTCCCCTTGGTATTCTGGTTTGAGGAATTCCTTGGAGAAAACAACATTTAGGGTCGTAGCCTTGAACCATCTCTCACTAGTGTTAGGTATCTTAGTTGATGCTGAGATAGACAATTCAAAAACCTCAAACTCTAATATCCCAACCTTACTTTGGTCCCATCAAAGTTAATTGCAAACTCCCTAGCCACCTATGGGTGCCCTCTCTGCATTTTCTGACAAAAATTAATGCAGCCTACTCTTTGAAAAACTTCCCTGATCAAGGGTTCATAATTAAAAATTTGCATATCATAGGGATATGTTCTCACAATTCCCCCTCATTTGTGAGCCTTCCTTTACTGCAGACTATCCATTAATGATGTTTGAAGAAAACCTTACCACAAGATTTAATGATTGCTAGAGGTGAAGTAGGGAAAATAAAGGATTAGGGTTTTAATGGATAGACTTTCCCAATAGGCTAGTTCTGTGTAAAAATTTTGTGCTTCTCAACTCATTTGACCTCTAGGAATAAGACAAGATATATTTCAATCAGGAAGATGAAGAGAAAGACTACAAAAAATATCATGAAGGGATATCAGAATAGATCTTTGAAAAATATGTCTTATCAACCTCGGACTTGTTCACAACATCACTACTCTTTTGCAAAACTCAGATTGAATTCCATAGGTGACTAATTTTACAGTGCAGCGTAGATAGGAGTGTAATTAAGTTTGTTAGCTTGCAGAAGGAAGGTTTTTGTAAAAAGGTGTCGGAACAGAGAGTTCGCAGTGCTGGGTTTGTTGCACAAAGTTCGCAGTGCCAGGGCAGGGGTTTTGCAATGCTTAGGAAAGATAAGCAAAGCAGGAGAAATAGATAAGTGGGAAAGGTGGCCTAAACCCGGGGATACTTATGGCTTAATGAGAAAGGTTCATAGCACATGAAAATGGGTTTGGGAACTTGTCAACAAGTAAATGAGACAGTTTGCAGTGCATATCACTAGTTCGCAGTGCCCAAAAGGAAAAACAGCTAACAAGCCCTTTCTTGACCTTCAAATAAGGTGAAAATTCTCACGGAGTACCTGGTGGCCTTGAGTTGAAAGCTGGTATCTTTGAATTTGCACAAGGGCACTTGAAAACTGTCCAACCTCCAACTCATCTTCTTCCGCCATTTCGCAGCGCCGAGTTCATAGCGTCTGTTTGTAGCACCAGGTTCGCACCAAGCTAAAAAATGATTTGTACACTTGGAGAAAACAGTTAGAATTCTTTATGACATAATCCTTGGGTGTTGGTTTAAAATATCATCTCTGAAAACAAAGGTATCTTCATTGACACGACCCATAAATGCAATGATGGAAATGAATGCATGGTGTACCTTTGAATGCGCTATGAAATCTCCTAGTGAGTTGGCAACGTACAAATCAAAATTGATTTGACATCTTAACGGGTAAAGGTGACAAAAGGAGGGGTCCGCGTACAACATGGAGGAGGTGACATGTCAGGGTGATGATGGAGAAATGGAAAGATGTGACTCATGAAGGCTTTATCCAACTTGTTATGATAGCAAGGTATGACCCAATGACTCTAGACCAAAGCCAAAACTAACCTTAGTTTATTTACATCAAAAAAATTGAAAAATGACTATAGAAAAGGGGACCTAAAACCTAAAAATTAATGAACACCTATGACTCAAAATAAAAAACTGAAAATATTTTTGACCCTTGCAATTCTATGTGATAACAGCTTACAAAAACACAATTTGAAGACACTTCGAAAATGCATTGTTCAAATGCAAAAACAAAGTACATCATTGGATTCCTACTGAAAAATCCTGCAAAATTGATATAAAATACTCGAAATTCCGCCAAGGTACCCCTTAGCACACTTTACAATGTTACCTCAAGTGCCTTGTACCCTCGGCATGCATTATGAGGCAAAACTCTACATAAAATTGTGTGTTTAGTGCCTTGGGGTGTGCGCCATTATATATATATATATATATATATATATATATATATATATATGTATATATATACCATAGTTTAACCTCCGCACGAACTTTGGAATGGGTTATACATTGTTATAACCATAACGCATGGTTATTTAAATTCCAACTGAAATATGTGTTAAGCCCCCACGCTATGTATGGTTTAGGTCATATATTTGTGTACAAGATCAAGGGCCAAGGTTCGAAGGCTTAGGCCAACGGCCCTTTGGCCACCGATATGTAACTTTATTTAACTTTAAATATATAATTTACCATATAGATATCAAGTGACATATGGTGATGTGTTGGTGTGGAGGGCTATGTGAAGACTTTGGTGGCTATAGAGGTCACAGGTTCGACCCCCGTCGAATCCATACTTTTACACAACATTAACCAATATTGGCCAATGAGGGATTGCCATGTGGCAGCCTCTCATTGGCTATCCAATGCCACTTGTTATCAAATGACTCGTCCACTTGTCAACCGATGGTATGACTTGCCAACTCATCTGCCCAATCAACTGTATGATGAGTCCATATGGCACCTTGGGGTGTGGCCACGTCACATGTACGGTCGTGCTACATGACATTGTATGGACATGACATGTGTCCTTTTTACCCCTTTGACTTTTTTACTTTGACTTGGTTGACCTAAACTTTAACTGCCCATAAATTTTGCATACGACCTCCATTTGACTTTTCGTTTCCATCGTTGGAAAGATGACGAAAATCTCTACACATTAATGTCAATTTCTTGATCATTTGATATGGTCAAATTTTGAGCATTTATGGATCCCCTTGGACCTCTATGAGCATTCCAGATCCTCCTAAACCTCTATGAGCGTTCCACATCCTCCTGGACTTCTGTGAGCATTCCTTAGATCCTCTTGGATTACACCTCCCCACTGAAGAACTTTTGAACCTCCAAAAGTATATATATTTAACAACTTAGTGATGATAACTCTAACTCACTCTTCCATCTTACTGAAATGTTCATATCCAGTAACTTAGTGACGAAGATTCTTCACTCTTCCATCTTGTTGATCTTTTGGAAATAAGTCTTCATCTTGGGTCTTCGATGTTAGGTACTAGATCATTTCACTTATGTCTACTTCTCTAGAATATGGCTCCGACTCTGGCCTCTAGCATTGTAGCTAATATGATATATATAGCTCTGGTTCTAGCTCATAGATTCCCTGACAACAAAAGTCATATTCATTGAATCTCTGCAATACATGTATTATGTATTTCAACATCCATTCTTATCTCCTTCTATGGAAAATAGTCTATCTTGGCCAATATGAAACCAAGTCAAATGTTGATCTATGCTTTGCCCATTTGGACTCTATGTTCTTGTACTACTGATGTATATGTGGAAGTCCATGAATCAATACTCTGTCCATTGTTGCTCATGCCTTGAAAAAAATTATGCTAGTACTATTATCATATATACCTCATTGCCTTTTTTCAAGGTATACATCCATACGAACATGACATAGTATTTAAATATGCTTATAGCATGCACCTTGATGTGCCTCTTGAAAGATGAATATTTCTCCTTAACCACCTCTAGAAAGTTTTGCATTACTTTGATTCTCTTTCCGCTCTTGAACTACATGTTCCAACTACCTGCATCCTTCTGTTCCTTTGCTTCCATTTCTTCAGAATCAAAACTTTGACTAAGACAATTCGATCCATATGTAGTCCTTTAGCTAATTACAAGACAATACATTTTTCCATATTGTTGTCCAAAAACTTAGAAATCTTCTTAACGAGATTCCTCTCCACTGAAAAACAATATGTATAGGTGGCTATCTAGAAATATTCTTAACGAGATTCCTCTCAATCTATAACAAAGTGTAAGGTGGCTATCTAGGAATATCTTTAACGAGGTTCCTCTCACTCTTTACATCATAAAAGGTGGCAATATAGAAACTCTCTTTATAAAATTCCTCTCACTCATACAAGGTGCAAATACAGAAATTAACAGAGTTCCTCTCACTCTTATAATCTACAATGAGTGGATTATTCATAAATGAAATGGGGACACTTTGGCCTCACTTGTCCAGTATCATCCATCCATCCTTCTTGGATAATGATCACTTGACTCATCACAACGATAATGAAGAATGAAACAATATTGTTGATCAAGTTAACCATTCCCTTGAATTCAAAAACTTCGCTATCCATTGTTGCAGTAGCCAACCATATTCCACTAATTAGTAATAAACTGAACAACAAAACTGAATATACATATGTGAAAGAGAATGAACCATCAACATATCTTCCCTTAACAGGAGCAACATCAACCAAATGACTTGTTTTGCTTTCAACCGTAGGTTGTAAATATGGATCCTAGATACTAGCATTAGCTAGCATGTGCCCTGTAATGACAACTATCAAATTCGTCTTCATCTGATGAGCTCTCACAATGAACTCAATCCCATCCTTGAAAATATGATACTTGTTTTGTTCCCTGTGTAAAATGGCCTTCCTTTCATACAAGTATGGACTTCCCAAAGCCATCCCACAAATGTCAAGTGGAACAACGTCTATCTCTACCTCATCAATGAAACTAGATGTGATCGCAAACCATAACTTGCATTGCTTACTTACTTGTACCTGAGCATTATCACAAATCCAACTCAAAGGATATGGTCTCAGATGAGTCCTAGTTTCCAATCCCAACTTTTGAATAACTTTCTCTGAAATAAGATTCACTTGTGATCCACTATCAACAAGTGTATCAATCTCAATGTGCTTTGAGATAACTCATAAATGAAATAGTTAATTTCCTTGCCTTCCATCAGGGATTACTTTAGTATATGCGGAAGAAGTACGCGAACTAAAACTTGCAACATAAGATTTACCTTTGATGCCCATAGTTGTAACTTTGGTTTCATCCTTAGAATTTGATCCAAGATCCTAAACTATGGTCGTGGTCTTCTTTTTACCCTTCCTAGGCTGAGCCCACTTTGGTTTCAATTCTAGATGTAGCTTCCAACAATGATTCTCATCATGCCCTTTCTTCTCACAATGAGAACCTGTGTGATTCTTCCTTTCTTTACCCTTCGACTGCTTCTCAAAGTTATGTGGATTATTTTTTCCTTTACCACCAGTTCTCTTAGCCTTCTTTCGATCCTCATACATTTCTTCCACCATGGCCTTCATTGCCATGAACACATAAAAGAAGGCATCTTAAGTACCGAAAGGATTTGGAGTAGAAGAATCCTTGTCTTTTGTCGAAGTCATTTCTTGTTTTCGAAATGCACGCCTCAAACAAATATTAGGAATGTACTCTTCAAATGATCCTTCAACGAGCTTTAGTTTGGACCTCGTAAGCATTCACTTGCAAATAAACGTCAAAACCTTGCTCCGATACCACATGATCTAAAAATACCAAATGAGTTATGATACCAACTTGATTCAAAATATCAACAAAAACTATGATACTAACTCAGCCCGAAAATCCTTAGATGTTAATTAGTTCATATGCAGATACTAAACATCCGACTAGATTCGAGAATATAAATGAAGATCACTTGACTATTTGAAAAATATAATGTGTATGTCTTACTTATCCATAAACCCATAAATTGATGATTAATTTGAACTGTAAGTGAGATGACACAACAAAAAATAAAAGAACTCAAATTACAGATATAATTTACATACATCAATGCATCTTCAAAATCCTTTTAAATAGCATGGTTGTTCTTCATCATCTCAAAATTCCAAAATTACAATACAATATGGTTTACAAAAACACAATTTGAAGACACTATGAAAATCCACTACTCAAATGCAGAAATGGAGTACACCATTGGATTCCTGGAAAAAAATCGTGCAAAATTGATATAAAATACTTGCAATTTCATCAAGGTACCCCTCAACACCCTTTACGGTGTTACCTCAAGTGCCTTGTACCCTCAACATGCATTACGAGGCAAAACTCTACATAAAATTGTGTGTTTAATGCCTTGGGGTGCGCACCATTAAATAAGGTGCCCTTCTTAACTAAACCCCAAAATTGTTGGTAGGATTTAATTATAATTTGGTTGGTTTTGTAACTAAACCCAAACTATACATGAGTTGGTTAAAGCATTGTTGTATATGTGGTAGGTCGGGGGTTCGAGCTCCACCACATACCTCAGCGTTTTGTTATTTGTTTAAACATATGGTTAAAACCACACACACACACACACACACACACACACACACACACACACACATATATATATATATATATAACCGTCAAACGTTCCTTGTTGACGTGGCATATATACCATAGTTTACTTTGGAATGGGTTATACATTGTTATAACCACTAGCACAGCCACTCAAAACCGTGGCTAATGAATGCTGAAAGGCGCGGACAGAAAATGAAATGCACAACCAGAAAATGAAATGTACAACTAGAAAATGAGCATCTATAGCCAGCACAGCCAGTGTGCTAAATCCAAAGTTTAATCATTTAAACGTGGCAATCATATAGTGCTACAGTAATTTCTTAATATGATTAGGTAAATGTTAAAAGGTAAACAGGTTAAYRGATGCATTCAAAAATACAARGAAGTTATGAAGAGGAAATCACATTCATTGATTTGGGAGGACGAYTAAGAATATGCCARCATCTTCAATTGTTAGCCATYAGATTAGAATTTTAGATTAAAAGGTGATTAATTGTGCTCATTGTCAATAGGTRTACGCCTTTCRGYGTAATTATTCATACTAGCACRRCCACTCAAAACCGTGGTTGATGAACGYCRAAAGGCGCRGACAGAAAATGAAACGCACAGCCAGAAAATGACAGAAAATGAAATGCACAKCCAGAAAATGAAACRCACAACYARAAAATGAGCRTCTACAGCCAGCACAGCCAGCGTGCTAAATCCAAAGTTTAATCATTTAAACRTGGCAATCATATAGTGCTAMAGTAATTTCTTAATATGATTAGGTAAATGTTAAAAGGTAAACARGTTAACGGATGCATTCAAAAATACAARGAAGYTATGAAKAGRAAATCACATTCATTGATTTGGGAGGACGACTAAGAATATGCCAGCATCTTCAATTGTTAGCCATCAGATTAGAATTTTAGATTAAAAGGTGATTAATTGTGCTCATTGTCAATAGGTGTACGCCTTTCGGCATAATAACATATGGTTATTTAAATTCCAACCAAAATATGTGCTAAGCCCACGCGCTATGTATGGTTTAGGTCATATATTTGTGTATAAGATCAAGGGCCAAGCGTCAAGGGATTAGGCTCTCGGCCTTTGGCCACCCATATGTAACTTTAAATATATAATTTACCATATAGCTATCAAGTGACATATGGTGGTGTGTTGGTGTGGAGGGCTATGTGAAGACTTTGGTGGCTATGGATATCGTAGGTTAGACCTCGTCGACTCCATACTTTTACACAATATTAAATAATATTGGCCAATGAGGGGTTGCCACGTGACAACTTCTTATTGGCTATCCAATGCCACTTGTCAACAAATGACTCGTCCACTTGTCATCCAGTGGTACGACTTGCCAACTCAACATGCCCAGTTAACTATATGATCAGTCCACATGGCACCTTGGGGGTGTGACCACGTCACCTATATGGTTGTGCCACGTGTCACTATATGAACATGACATGTGTCCTTTTTACCCCTTTGACTTTTTGACTTTGACCTAGTTGACCTAAACTTTGACTTCCCATAACTTTTGCATACGAGCTCCATTTGACTTTTCATTTGCGTCATTGGAAATTCGACGAAGAGCTCTACACATTGATGTTGTTTTCTCAATCATTTGAGACAGTCAAATTCTGAGCATTTATGGATCCCCTAGGACCTCTGTGAGCGTTCTGGATCCTCCTAGACCTCTATGAGCGTTCCTTAGATCCTCTTGGATCACCGATTGATTTCATTAGGATCTTTGACCACTCCTTATGCATACCAAACGTTGGAGAAGCCAAAATCATGTAGAATGTGAACTAATGGTAGTAAGGCTCATGTGATATTCTTTGGAACCCTCTAGTGGTGGAATGAATTCTTCAATGTTTTGACCCTTTCTTCAAACATGTATTATGAAGTTAACTCCTCGATTATGCCCTTCCAACAATTTGAAAAACATTGAAAATTCCACATAGGCGATGTCTCTGATTGGGTAAAGGTGATCTCTCCAACCAGGCATATGTGACTCGTAGCGACCTGAATTAACAAGGAAGCATATTTGATGCCTTTTCTCGACTTTTAGAATTCTTCACAATTTGTCCTAAGAATATCTGCAACGTGTTCGGCCTAATTAAAAACTTTACCCTATTCAATGATTTGTCTAATAGCTTTGAGCATATTAAGCTACAAATATGATGCTTGACCTAAAGAAGTCAAACATAGAGAGACTATAACACATACCCACTTGATGTGTTATTTGACTACTTGACTAATGACCAAGCCCTTTGAGTTCTTTGCAGTGGTGCTTTCAGTAAACTTTTGAATCCATGTTGATGGATTCGTTGTCTTTGGGATCGACTCCCCTTTACTTAGTAGACCAATGATTCTATGAATTAGGCCAACCAAGATTGTGATTGATCAGGCAAGCCCAATCTGTCCCTTATGGTAATGACTAACTATGAATTTTGCAGCTTCTTCTTTCCAACTGTTAAACTCTGCAACTTGTGGTATGCTCATGTAAGATCTAATTTGCGCTTTTTTTAGCATGAAGGTTTCATTTCTCCATTTTTTGTTGAACATGCCCCATTTTGTGAAGTTCATCCAATGCTTCTCCTAGTTGATTTCTTCCATCTTCGCTTGTCAAATATTATTCATCCTTCTTTCTAGCTCTGATGTGGGTTGCTTGTCAAACCTCTTTTTAGTCATGGGTTTGACCATCTTTAGCTTTAACAGGACCTGCCCTCTCACTTTCTGCAACATGATGAACTTCTTCATAAGTTGGGTGTATAGACAACTTTTAATTGACAAGGGGCAAGGGATATCCAATGCCATCTAGAAGTACAAAGCTCTAATCTTTGGCCTAAAATTTCATTGTTCCTCCAATAGTTGGTTTGGTGAAAAAATCTCACTTAGGACAACATTTTTAAGTGAGGCATTTTGAATCCTTCGCAATGTCATTCGTACTCATGCAATTAAAAAACTCTTGATTGTTTGTTATTTTCTTGTCTTTTTGTTTCTTGAATTTGGATTCATATTTCTTTGGTGACATGCAACCATATTCCTATACAAAGAGAAGCTAGATCTTTTCTTAATGGTTGACCTCGACTCACCTTTGCCTCATGGATTGGGGCATGCTCGTGAAATATTATTTCAAGCTTTGTGTTTAGAAAAAATCTCATGCAATGTTAAAGATACAATCTTATCTTTCCCATGGCAAAAGGAGGATTTATGGGCCTCCTACATGATTTTGTGATTTTTCTTTTTTTTGTATATTGTTGTTTCTTATTTCCAACATCCTTCTTGAGGGACTTCACATTTTCATTTCATTCACAGGTTTCATCTTCTCAGTGTCCTCCTTTGTACAAGTTTAATTTTGATAGTGTTTCTAGTGGTAATATATGCTATAAGGATTGGTGGTTTTCTATAAGATGAAATGGAGTAGGTATGTGCAGGGTTCTAAAAATATATTGAGTTGGCTAGGAACAATATGGTTACAATATTGAGATGTTGATAAGGGATCCAACTCATAGATGATTTTGGTGATAGGATGATTCTCAAGTGATTATTCAAAAGCTTCAACAAGCTCATTAAGGCAAAGGATTGGACAAATAACATACAAAGTAGAGGTCTATTTTTATATACAGAAAAATGGCTTATAGTGGCAGTGACCCGTGACTCGAGTAGCTCCCACTATAAAACCATTGCTAGTACCAACAACATGCAAGCCAACATTAGCTAGAGAACTTATGACTTAACCAACATTGAGCCACACCATGGAGTCCCACATGTGAGGATGCTTATCCTTTTAGCCTAATCACAATGAACCAAATAAACTAAACATGTATTGGCAAGAATTAAACCTAGTTATGAGAGTTCAAAAACCTACCTCCTAACCACTCCAGCCCCGCTAAAGGTTACTTATGAGTGACATCCTGGTCTTGTTTCCTTTCTTTTATTTTGTTCAGGTGGGATGGTGAGGCTGTCGTAGACAAACCTGCTAATAATGCTAAATTTGCGTGGTGAAATAAGAAGCTACATGCACTAGGGCAATTTCAACATTTTCTCTTTTTTCTCGTGGCTTAGGAACCATATAAGGGCACTCCTCAACACTTCACAGAATGATCACGTTCACTCTGGTTCACATGAATTTGAATTCGGCCTCCTCTTCTACAGAATGTATATGGGCCGGCATTGAACCAACACATTTATCTTTCCAGGGATGGGGACATCGGCTGGTAAGAAAGACGATAATAATCACAAGGTGCATATCTCCTCTCTTACGTTGTCGCATCCAAACATAAAATCCTCTTCAGTTCAGGCACTTGAATTGAAGTATAACAGACGACGGTGTCGAGGTATGAAGGACATGGTGGGATTTGAATTTAATTCCCAACCTAGTGATCACATGCATCTTCAGAACCTTGCATGCATACTTCTAGGGTGTTTGTGTCATGCTGTTGTGGGAATAACATGCCACTTTCACTTATACTAGCATAGACTCTGGTTTTACGAAGCATTGAGAGGGATCAAATCTCTCCATGTGTAAATTTTTCTTGTTACACTCTAAAACGACGGGTTGAGGAAGATTAGAACTGACATATACAATTTTCATTTTTCATTTTTTACCTATAAAATGAGCCTCTCGATGCAATAATCCTTCATAGAGTTGCTCATTGATAATCAACAATTATTCATGGACATTTCTCAATGGTAATCAACAGTCAACCATGGCTGATTGTAAGCATTTTTAGCTCAGAGAATGTCTTTTTGTCTCTATCTTTTGACTTCTTCGTCCTCTTTGCTTTTCAATTTCTGCTTGATATCTTTGTCTTTCTATACCTCTACTCATAATTTGTATTTCCAGCTTTTGTTTTAGGCTTTGAGTTTGTCCTGCTAATTCACTTAAGAAGATGGGATCTTTTTTGTTGTTTTATTTTAGCTATTTTTCTTTGGAGAAAGCAAACTGTTTTTCTATTTTTATCTTTTCTGATTTACTATCATCTAAATAGAAATCTAGAAATAAAATCTTTACTAAATTTGCAATTTTGGATTGTTGTAATTGTTGTCTTTAATGCATAAATGGATTCAAACACCCTCCAATACTCCCATTGCAATTTTATTTTGCAATGTTATTGATTGATATATGTAATTCTATCAATTCAAAATGATTTTTATCGGATATTTGACCAAAAAAATGCTAATTTCCCTTCCTATTATTTGAATTGCCTAAAAAAATATAGTTCATAAAAGGTTTAGACTATTTTTTTCATTCAAAGTTGCATTGTTGCTTCACTTTATCCCTCTTGTTGTAGGTTAGAGTGTAAGTCATTTATTTTGACATTGGCTCTTGCAACCCACCATTCCTATGTTTGGTGGGTAGGCCATCTATTATGGCCCACCTCTATTGTTTTCCCTTGGTTTTTTTTTGTAAGTGAGTGTAAGAAGTTGTATTACTGCAGAAAGATTATGATACAAAAAAAGGGGGGCATCATGGTCTGCCTAGAAGGAAACCAGACCAAGGGTTCCCGAGTTGCACTTGTTGATATTTACAAGGGGTGGGACTGGTCTGCCACTAGGGGAAACCAGGCCAATCCTACCATAACCAATTTGAAAAAAGATAAGAAAACAGACATAAAAACAAGAAGCTGAAGCAGCCCATTAGACCCAAGTTGGTAGTGGGCCGAACTGACCTGACTACGCCTGGAATTCCTGCCATTAGACTAACCATTCACTAGTCCGGGACAATGATGTGTTTCTTTCCACCATCGGCCTGGCTCTTGTTATCATCCTTCTGGGAGATCGTGTGAGTCTTCCTGATTTGGGTTGGCGCACCGTGTCCATTGGTTGGTGTGATGTCCATGTGATGGACATAGTGCAGATAGAGGTGGAATTGGGCAACCAACCACTCCATCTTGGATTTCTGGTCCTTCTCGACCTCAAATAACAGTTTGGTAATAGTTTACAGACTACTAAGGTGACTCGGGATTTCGTCCAGCATTTTCTTGTGTTCCTTGTTATCCTCTTGTTTGGCGTCTTCCATTTCTGAACTCACTTTGTCAATCATCATCTTAGTTAGCCACGCCATCTCCATTGTTTTATGGTAGAGGGTTTCCCTGGGCTGTGTGGCCCACGGATCAATTACCTAGTTTGCTTCCTGTGTCAGTGCATCCCATGCTTTGCCTTTGTGTTTTTTTTTTATTTCCTTTTCCCACTGGGTAATGGTCACTTTTACTTTCGGCGCAACCAAAGTTTGGAAGGTGCCCTCCGCATCTTTTTCCACCTGCTCCATTCTTGACACCCGTCGTGGACTATTCAGAACTTCCTTTCCAAGGGGATTCCTCTTCTTGTGCGTTCGCTTCATTCAGACCATCCCACTTGGCCTGTCGCAGCTCCTTTGCTAGATATTCAACCTGTATCTCACTTCACATGGATTCTTCCTTTCCCTGCCCTTGTATCTATGATAGCCCCTGCAGTTGCGCTCCTTCTGTTTGTGTTTATTCTTGTTGACTCTCCTCTTATTGATCTTCCCATGCTGCGAGCTTGTCCTTCCAATCATGGTTTTCCCGTAGTGGTGAGCACTCTTGTCATTTTTCCCCGTTACAGCTCGTATGTTCATGATGACTCGACCTTAATCCCTATGTGGGTCCCTACCCCTTCTCGCTTGAGATCCAACTGTGCTTCTCTTCACACCTATTCTTTGGCATGGTGGATCGATTTTGAACCATGTCACTCCCTCATGCCTTACGTCATTCGTTACATGTGATTTGTCATCTGTACTTTCCCACGTTCTTTCCTCGCAACTCTTACTTTCGAAAGGGCCTTGTTGTCGTACCTCCACATGTTGTTTATGCTGATCCTACATGGTAATTGGTGGTTGAGTGTTAGGCAATCATATCCTGCATGGGTCCTGCATGCCTACTGCTAAGCCTTGCGTTGCCCTCCTTGATGTGACATTCCTTGCTTAAGCTACATTCACGGTCTTTTGTCGCTAGTTGGATGCAGTCTATTCTAAGTTGTCCATTCGGGATGTTGATCCAGGTAGTGTATAGTGTTGGACAACTAAGAGGGGGGGTGAATCAGTTGTTACCGTGCTTAAACAATTATGCTTCTTTTAAATTCTTTACAAGGCACTCAATGATGATCACAATAATGCAAGTAAATAAGCAATGGGACATTCAGCATAAGTCACATATATGAGATACATAGAGACAGATATTTCCCAAGGAAACCCATAAAGGGTAAAAACCTCTTCTTATTTATATGATAAGTATTATTTACATTCTTTACATTATCATACATATGAGCACCAACTCATTGTGAGGATACAACCTCTATTTTTGCAAGTTGCAACTTGTTGAGAGCACCAACTCTTTGTTTTCTCTAACACCCACTAGAAGGAAGCACCAACTCCCTGGTTTCTGTAGCACAAACTAGAAGGAATCTACAACTCACTGTGTTCAAGCACCCACTTGAACCTCTGAGGACACCAGTCCTCCCTAGCACCTCCCTACCACCCTGGTTTATGAATATGAATTAATTAAACTTATTACAGTGATATAGTGTTCAACAACAGCTTACCAGTCTCATCATTGTTTTGCAAGATTTCGTTGCTTTGTCTTCCTCACTGTCTTCCTGCACGCATCCATTGCACTTTTCTGTTCTTCTGCCTCTTGTGTTTTCTGCACCATTCCCATTTAGTGCACCTTTTGTCTTCTATCCATTTCAGTTGCTGCACTCCACCTCCTTCTTCACACATGCATCACTCACAACCGCAACAACACCCATCTCTTCTTTTCTCCACATTCTTATACTCCCTGTGCATCTTGTGCATCCTCTGTCTGCAATGGTTCTGCATACTCTACATGTCGAGTGCTCTACCTCTTCATCATGACAACTCTTCAGCTTCTCTGTTTTGTTGAGCCCATATGTCCATCATCACTGGGTTCCATGATCAAATTCCTTCACATCACAGGCAGTTGAGATTCTTCATCTTCTGTTGCAGACGACCTCAACCTCACTTTCGCAGTTAACGGTTTCAACGCTCTTCCAACTGTCAATAGCCTCCATGAACAGTCTTTTCTCCTACTGGTAGATTCTTTGTGACCCTTCAGTTCCTCTGGAAATCACACAGAAGTCTCTTTGAGTCCTCCGGCAGAAACCATCAATGGTTTCTAGCAGTTACAATGAGAAGTGCTACAGTAGCCCTCTGATATTCTTCAGTTTCATCTGCACCATTGGATTAACTTCTCTAAATCTTGCGTTCATTTCGGCATTCTTCTCTTCGGCATTTTGGGATCACCGTGGTGGAGGATTTTAGTACTCTCCATTTCCCGACCCCCGAAACTTTGAAAAGGAGCTTGTCTTCACTAACTCCTTCCCCCATCTTCCGCCGACATGACCATCGGCTATGACCTCGGCCTTATTCGAAACTGCATTTCACAATTTCGCGTTTCGGCATTTCGGCATTTCGACACTCTTGGTGGTGAAGTGTTTCGACACTTCAACTCCCGGTATCCATAACTCCGAAATGGAGTCAGATCAACGGTCTGGTACTCCAACATTTCTCATTTCGGTGAATCATCATTTCGGTATTCATGTGGTAAAGTTTCTTGACTCTCCATGTCACTGTGCCAGAAACTCTGAAACGAAGCTTGTCTATGACATTTCACAACTTCGGGTTTCGCGATTTCGAGACTCCTCTGATGAAGAGTCTTTACTCTTGACTCCTCCTACTCCCGGTATCTGAAACTCTGGTATGGAGTCTTTATCATTTCTTGACTTCGGGACTCCTTATGATGATAGTCTTTGTCATTTCCATCTCCCGGTATCCGAAATCCCGGTATCTAGTACTCGAAGCGATGTGCCTATTTCGGGTTTTCGCATTTCGGCACTTCGAGACTCCTGATGATGTGAGTCTTTGACATCTCCATCTCCCGGTAACCGAAATCTCAGTATCCAACACTCCAAGCGATGCGCATGTTTCGGGTTTTCGCATTTCGACACTTCGGGACTCCTGTTGAGGAGAGTCTCTAATATCTCCATCTCCCGGTAGCCGAAATCCCAATATTCAATACTTCTAGTGGTGCACCTGTTTCACGATTTTGGGGTTTCACATTTCGTGACTTCAGGACTCCTATTGGGGAGAGTCTCTGACATCTCCATCTCCCAGTAGCCAAAATCTCAGTATTCAATACTTCGAGTGGTGTGCTTATTTCGCGATTTCAGGGTTTCGCATTTCGCGACTTTGAGACTCCTGTGTTGGAGAGTCTCGACTCTTGACTTCTCCATCTCCCGGTAACCGAAACTCTGAAATGGAGTCTTCGTTGAGGTACATGTTTTGGATTTTTCAAGGATTTGCATGTCACCTTTCTCGTTAAAGAGCATGCAGGTTCTCCTGGATCCAACGTCGGTCGGACCTCTGGCTCGGATCTGACGTTCATCGAGAAATCTCAATGAGATCCATCGGTGTATACTCTAATCTTGTTGAGATTGCTCTGCAGTGTCTTCCCAAAAGACTTCTGGTGCCCGCCTGGCACATCCTTCCTGTACTCAAGCCATCATCGCTATTGTACTTGCCATCAATGACAAGCATACTTTGCCTGTAAAATATGCCAACAATCTCTCCCTTTGGCATTGATGGCAACAAAGGCACCTTGACCTGTTCTTTTCTCCCCCTTTGACATCAATGTCAGAGAAAACACGCTCCCCTTGAGCTGTTGCAGTATTTTTAGGAGGTATCATATATGCAATCAATACAAGACTCCCCCTAACAGGATGGACTCTCTTAGGTGTGAAACAGGATGACACCCATCTTTTTTCGGAGATATTCAAAAGGGGTATTAGCTAGGAGTTTAGTAAAGATGTTTGTTATTTGTTCTGTGGTTGGAATGTACTAAACCTGAACAACCTGATTGGTGACTTGCTCTCTCAGAAAATGGTATTTTATGGGAATATGCTTGGTCTTGGAGTGGAATACAGGATTCTTAGACACACTGATGGCACTAGTGTTATCACAATGAATTGGGATCAATGCAGTGTATTTTACCTCTAAGTCTACACGTGTCTGAATCATCCATAATACCTGAGTGCAACAGGTAGCAACAGCAATGTACTATGCCTCTTAGGTTGATAAAGAAATGGAACCTTGCTTTTTACTAAGCCATGCTACTAATGAGTCACCCAGAAAGAATGCTCCTCCACTGGTGCTTTTTCTCTCATCAACACAGTTTGCCCAATCTACATCTGAATAAGCAGTTAATTGAAAATTATGATTTCTAGGATACCGCAGACCATAAGTCATTGTTTCTTTCAAATACTTGAATATCCTTTTGATAGCTAGTAAATGACTATGTTTAGGTGCATACTGATATCTTCCAACCATTCCTATGGCATGCATTATGTCTGGGTGAGATGTTGTGATGTACAACAGGATGCCTATCATTGACCTATATGAACGTTAATCAACATCAGGTGAGTCATCATCCTGGCTTAATTTGTAGCCAGTAACCATAGGTGTGCCCACAGGTTTAAAATCTTCCATTTGAAACCTTTTCAACATTTCTCTTAGATATTTTTCTTGAGAAATGAACATCCCTTCAAACCTCTGAGTAATTTGTAGACCAAGAAAAAATGGCAGTTCTCCTATCATGGACATTTCAAACTCAGATTCCATGGCAGAAGCAAACCATTGTACCAATGGATCCTTATTACATTCGAAGATGATGTCATCCACATAGACCAATACGATGAGCAAATCATTATCCTCTGTTTTAATATACAAATTGTTGTCAGTTGCTCCTCTCTTGAACTCTTTGTCTTTAAGATATGTATCCATTATGTGATACCAGGCTCGAGGGGCTTGTTTTAACCCATATAAAGCTTTCTTCAGATTGCATACTAAGTCAGGGTTATCAGATAGTTTGAAACCCTCTGGTTGTTCCATATAGACTTCTTCACTTAAATATCCATTTAGAAAAGCTGACTTGACATCCATTTGATAGACTTTAAACCGTTTATGACAAGCATAGGCAAGAAACATTCTGATAGCTTCTAATCTTGCTACGGGCGCAAATGTTTCATCAAAATCCAGTACTTCTATTTGAGCATATCCTTTACAGACTAACCTTGCTTTGTTTCTGACAACTTGTCCTTGCTCATTCAACTTATTCTTAAAGATCCATTTGGAGCCAATGATGTTTTTACCTTCAGGTCTAT